>PVKA01017445.1:0-45751 GCA_004027165.1 Ctenomys sociabilis | reverse complement strand
AAAAAAAAAAAAAAAAAAAAAAAAAAAAAAAAAGCCAAGCACTTGGGAGACTGAATGCAGAAGAATCACTGAGTCCGATCTATGTAGTGAGACCCTGTAGACTCCATACACCCTGTCCGAAATACAGGAAAAAAGGTCCCTTTGCTATATTTGCTGTGCTTGAAGCAAGTACACAAATAGCCACAATTTGTAAATTATTCCTAACACATTTTCTGCTCTTTGAATTCTCTGAGTGCCTGCAATATAATTAGAAACAGGCAATCTTTTACCTCAGTAATAGGGAAAAAAAGACATGGTTTCAGCATGCAAATAAGATGTTACCTAAACAGAAAATTATAGCTGCTTGCAGCAGCTGTTGTCATTACAGAGGAAGAAAAGGAAGCACTGAAGGCATGCAGACGGCTTCTAGCTTTGCCTGCTCACGTTTTCCTGTGGATAGAGCCACTCGCTGCATGTTTGGGCAGGGAAAAGATAGTACAGACGGAAGGAGGGGAGAGCAAAACCCTGAGGAGAAACGCGCCTGTTCTTGCGCATGCACCTTGGTGTGGCTGAGACAGTGGGGTTGAGATAGAGTGGTTGATGTATAATTCCTCTTGCCCCTTGTATAGCCATGTTCAGATGAAGATTTTTTGAAAGAGGCCCAACTCTTTTTTAAATGTTTAAAAAAATTTTTTAAAGAGAATAAAAAAAGGAAAACAAAATTAGAAATGATACAGAATTTCACTAAACAAAGTAGTAGGAATTCAACAATGGTTGTTATGTTGCATACTGTTGCCTTCAAATTAGTTTTTAAGATTATCAGATATAAGCATGTAAAACTGGTTTTAAAACAGTTATAAAAAATTAAAAAGGAGAAGAAAAAAACTTAAGCATTAACAACTCCTTTCAGTAGACCAGCAGAAATGAATACAGTTATCCAAGCTTTCGTATATATATATGTGAAATATATGTGAAATATATATGAAATATAATATATATATATATATATATTTTTTTCTCCCCTTCTTTTTTTTATCCTTTTCCTCATCCAAGTTGTTTGTTCTCTTTGAATAGATTCTTTCCCTTTCACAGTACTATTGTACCTTTCAAAGTTTATTTACTCTTTCAGGTTCTAGTGAGACAATATGATGTCTACACATGCAGGTCTGATTTATTTTCTCATGAGTATGGTCTGTAGTTGTTTCCATTTACCTGTAAAAGCCTCGAGTTTGTCATTTTATAGCTGAGTAATACCCTGTTGTACAAAAATACATATCTTTTTTATTTGTTCCTCAGTTGATGGGTATTTGGGTTGTTTCCAAGATTGAGCTATGACAGATTGTGCTGCAATAAACATGGGTGCACATATATCACTATAGTATAATGTTTTCAGTTCTTCTAGAACACCCAGGAAGGGAAAAGCACTGGGAAAGGTAGGCCAACTCTTAACATCAGTTGCTGACAAACTGATTATTTGACTGACTCTTCCATTGATTCATTCATCTGCTCACAGGATGGTTAAGTATTTTGTGGGATATTAAACCTTGCAGCCATATTAGTGTACAGAAAAAAAAAAGACAAATGACTTCCTGGAATGGGATTTATAGTCTGTTTGAGGGAGACAGATAATAGACAAATACATACCATAGAATGTCCTCTGGCTGTAGATTGAGTATTAGGATGAAAGTGTACTTGGGAGATTTTTTCTGATAGGTAGTGAGGGAAGACCTCTCTGTGAAGGTGACTTCTGAGGAGAGACCTGGATAAAGTGAGGGAGGAGACATGAGTGTCTCTGGACAGTGGCCAGAGGGAGAGCCCAAAGGGACCATTCCTGGTCAGAGAAACCATCGGTGAGAAAGGTAAGGTGGGGAGGAGCCTGTGTCCTTGAGGGACAGCCTGTGTGCATTAGGGCATGGCACAGGGGACAGGTGTATTCCAGGTGGACAGGGTCTGATCTCATTTGGGTGTGGCAGGAATCTGATGAGAGGTTGGTTTGGGGGAGTGGCATGAGTGACACATCTGACTTATTCTGGCTTCCATGTGAAGAGAAGATTCTTAAGGCTGGGAAATAAGAGTAGAATTGAGATTTTTAGTTGGGAGGATGTGTTTATCATTGGAGGAGGTGCAGCTTGGACTGAAGGAACTATGATGAAGTTGGATGCCAAGACTATAGGAGGAGAAGAAAGAAGGACAGTTCCTGGGTTTTGATAGAGCAGCTTGGTAAAGAAGTCACTTGGAGAAGAGCAAAAGTGGAGAGGATGGACACAAGGCATTTAGTAACTGAGATGCCTTTGCAGTACCCAGGTGGCAGCATCGTGTAGGCAGACAGATCATGATTTCAGAATTCATAGATGGCATCTGGAGTTGGCTGAGGTCAACTAGGGAGTGAGAGTAGTGGAGAGAGAAGTCTGTAGATATCAGGACATGGAGAAGAATCCAGCAGAAGACATGGAAAAGGAAGGACTAGTGACAATGTAGAAGGACCAGGAGAGGCAAGTGCATGGAAATCAAAGGGGAGAGGCTGTTAAATATTGGGGAATTGATTAGATAGATACAGGGTTGAGAGAGTGAGCAAGACTAGATCTGGGAAATGACCCTGACAAGAGCCTCAGTGGTTTAGTGGATTAGAGTGGGTCAAAGAGAGAATGAGAAATTGGAAAGTGAAGGTGGGAGAATATAGAAGACATGTACTAGTGGAAAGAATCTACCAGAGAAGGAAAAATGGATGGCCCGGGGGAACTGCAGGAGTAAGCTGCCAGGGAGGGAAGAGGGGGCGGGACGGGAATAAGGATGGTCCATGAGGACAGAAGGCAGAGCAGATGACACAGAAGTGACAACACTGGTGCATTAGTGGTGGCAGAGTTGGGATATTTTTTTCTAATTACTGAATGTAGTAAGACATAGGAAACATTAACTGAGAAGAGGAGGTAGTGGAGATTGGGGAAAAAGAAGTACAGGACCCTGCCTTCTTGAAAGGAGTGGCGTAGAGCTGCCAGCAAAGTTCAAGTGCAGCCAGCCAGCATGGCAGTAGACTTTTCTGCAGCTTTGTTTGGCCAAGTGGGTTTATGTGAAGAGCAGACTGTGGAATGCCTGCAATGGAGATCTTGGAAAGCGCTTCATTATTAGTAATGCCCTGGGGACCATGGGGATGCTCTAGTGCTCAAAATTTGATGTTGATTTTCTAGTAATGTGCCCAGACTTCTCTGGGCACTAGGCTACAGGCATGAGGTAGAGGAGGGGCCTGCTACTCCAGAAGCCTGTTTGTGTAAGTCCTTAGTGCTTTTAGACTCAATCCTTTGTCCTTTGGGCAGGATAAAGCCCTTGAGGCTTATCCTCAAGCCATGTTGGAGTTGCACACAATTGTATTGTGTGCATTTTCTCAAAGAGAGTATGTTTCATCAAATTCTTAAAGATATGTGTAACCATAAGAGAAAAAAAAAAAAAAAAAAGAAGAATTACTTCTTAGGGAGAAGCTCTGGGAGGAATGTGGCAGCATTGGACATCATGTTATTTTGGTGCGCTGTTGATGCGCAGTTAGGTACATTGGTGTTGCTGGGTATCCCCCTTCTGTATCCTCTGCCTTTGTCCTGGGGGACAGGGACTTCTGGGAGCCCAGGGTCAAGGTAATGCACAGCCCAGGGTGAAGACACAGAAATAATGATGTGATGATTGGGTGGCTTCGTGACTGCTCATATTTCCCAGCTGGTGTGCTCCTCCACCCAGAAATCTCTGTATTGTCACAATGCGCTAGTTCAGTCTTTTCAAGAGTCTGAAATCAGGCTCCAAAGGATCAGACTTACACTAAACTCTAGGTAAATGAGATGGAATTTCTTGCTTTTTATTATTATTTTTTAACTCTAGGACCATATGCTCTCTATGGTAGGTGCGTGAACCCCTCTGGCTGATGTTTAGCATTATTGGCTTGTCTTTTAAATAGAAGTTTAAGGAGCAGCAATACAGGCTGCTTGAGATGCCAAGAATACTTAGAACACATTTGTTATTAGAGAAAGATGAGAAACGATTATCACCCCATTTCCAGAGGAGAAAGTAAGTGTGGCAGAGAGGTCTGAGGGAGTGGGGGAGTAAGAGAGACTCTGAGCCTTATGTTACTGTGAGCACCATTGCTGCCATGGCTTGGTTGGTGGCTCTGGAAGGGCTTTGTCTCCACTGGCTGGGAGGGGATGCTCCCATGGTCAAGTCAGGGGACCAGTACAGTCACTGGAGGAGCTATTCACCAGTGCACTTTAGAAAGGAATCGAGTCTCTGAGTCATTCTCATTTATCAACATAAAACTATTGGAAAGAAGCAGCTCATGGAGCTAAATGTGTCCCACTTGCCCTTGCATATCAAAGTGTTCATTAAGGGACAGGCTGCTGCCCCCAGAATTTTTCTCTGGGTAAAATTCTATGAATAAAGCCTTGGAGGGTTCTGAAAGTTCAGTTCCTGAATTCAGAAAATCTTCTGTCATTTTAAATATATGTGAAAGAAGTTAGATGGGGTTGATCTGGGAGGCTTCTGCAATTCTAGAAAAATAGAGTCAGCAGAGAAACCAGCATGTTCCGTGTGCTTGCTTCCCTCAGGGCTACTTCTGCAGAGAATGTGTGTCATGTATGGGCCCTAACCTCACCCCCAGCTTGGTGGCTCTGCTATCCGAGGGATTCATTAAACACATGGCGAACATGCATGTTGGAACACATGGGGGATATCATGACCAAATGAATGAGGTGCCAGGATCAGAGCCAGAGGAGCCCTAGTTTATCCTTTTTGAATTATGACTTCGTTATGTTCACAGAAGCAGTGCTTGGTTTTTATAAACATGTGGGTAGTATAGAAGATCCAGAGAAGAAGGAAATCCCCCAAGTCCCTCTCCCTTCAGGAACAGTCAATGTAAACTTTCTTTAAAAACAATCCTAGGGCTGTGGAGATAGCTCGGTGATCTAAGCACCTACCTGGGCAAGTGCAAGGGCCTGGGTTCGATTCCTGGCACCACATGCTGTGCCAGCCTTCCTCTAGACAGCAAGACCAGGGATGGTGGCGTACATCTGTAATCCCAATGCTGGGGAGGCTGAAACAGGAGGATCACTACAAGTCCAAGCTGCATAGTGAGACCCTGTACCAAATACATAAAATTAAAGAAATTAAATTAAATTAAAATTAAAATAATTCCAGGCATCAGCTTCTGCATATGCACATGCTTTTCTTCTTTAGTACTGTGAATTGAACCCATGACTTACATATTGAGCTATATCCGCAGCCATTTTTTAGTTCAAGAAAGGATTTACTAAATTGTAGAGTTGCCTAGGCTGGACTGAAACTTGTGATCCTTCTGCCACAGCCTCCCAGAGTGCTGGGATTATGGGCATGTGCTGCAGCATCTGGTTATTTACATACATTTTAATACTTAGTGTTAAATTTGATTTTAAGTGGAGGAAAAGATAATGAAGTATACCTAAAGGGATTGCTCAACTTTGTATGTGTATAGGTGGGCAATGAGCTCGATGCTGTTTAGGTCTGACATTTTAGTCCTCAGTTATATTCTTTACTTTCCTTCCTAGAGGCTGTAAAAACATTCAAAGCGAACTGCCTCTGTGGGCAGAGACTAGGAGAGGCATCAGAGAAAGCAACAAAGACTCAGTCTTGGCCACATAAAGCCGCCGCTAACATACACTAATTCTGGTTAGTGTCGCCAGGGCTTGCAAAGGAGAGCTCTGGATTAATCTTCCTTTGTGGGCATTCTGCCCTGAATGCACCTGATGTCCTCTGAAATAATCTTCCCTATTCCATGCGATCTGGGGCAACCCTATTCTCCTTTCCTGCATGAGGGGGGACAGAGTCCCTGCTGTGTTCAGGGCACGATGAGCCAGGAGATATATGGGAACCAGGTCCTGCTGTAGCCATCAGTGTCACTGGAATCTCTGACATTTTTCTTTGTTCTGTGGAGCACTTGGATTTTCCAGAACTCATGGGAGCAGCTCCCACTCCCACTGCCCACCCCATCCAGCTCCGCATTCTGCCTTTTACTCCTGCATTCTTGGACAAGTTCTCCACTTTACCCAAGCTTTTCATGGTTAAAGGTCGCCTACTTCTTGTCTGTGTTCCCAATCAAGCCTTCAGCAAAAGTGTTTAATCTGAAAACCTCAAACTCTCTAAAACCAAAAGCTATCTGAGTACTAGCAGAACACCACCAAGAGGAAATTCTATACATGACCTCATAGTCAAAAGCAGGTGCCCTAAAAATATCAGATCAAACTATCTCATTTTTTTTTTTTTTTGAGGTACCGGGGATTGAACTCAGGACCTTGTGCTTGCAAGGCAAGCATTTATTCTACTGAGCTGTCTCCCCAGCCAAGCTATCTCCAAACTCTGTATATAAGATGCATGGGAAACATAATTCTTGTTAAGGCTTTGGCTCAGCAGATTGAAGCACCTGCTTAGGCACATGCAGGGACTGGCTCACATGCCTGGTGTGCAGTGCCGGCCCTGCCTCCCAGGGTGTGATGAGATAGCAATTAAGACTGGGTGTGGTGGTGTGCACCTGTAATCCCAGCACTTAGGAGGCTGAAAACAAGGGAATCACTACGAGTCCAATTTGTGTAGTGAGACCCTGTAGACCCTATACTAAATACATAAAATACATAAATGAATAAAATAAGAAACCTAAAAAAATAGTTCTAAAAAAAAAACCTTTGGCCTCATTCCTAACATATCTCATTACACACACATATGCAAATATTCCTCAATCTGAAAATAGAATTAGAGACTCCGAACACATTTCATCTTGATAATTTCAGGAAAGAGTTATTTAATGTGTAGGAAGAAACAAACAAACAATTCTGTGTTCATGTGAAGGGGAGAAATTTTTCATTGCATAATCGAAGGCTCTTCCTGGAAGGAAAAAGAAAAAAGCCATTTAATTTCCTTTCTTAATTATAGACTTTGCACTCTAAATGGGATATTAAAATGTAATTGAACAGGTGCTAAGCTGAAAGAGCCCCTGGTGGCCACCAGTGGAACAATTTAAGCAACAAAATTAATAATAGAATATTGGATAATAACCCAAAGTGTAAAATAAATATCCACGGGTCCATGCCAGTATAAATAAATGAATGAAAAAATATGAATGGCGGAGAAGAGGCATCTGTACAGGAAAATGCACATCATATATGCACGTAGTCCCTCTTTAAAGGAACTCGCTTTCTCTTTTCAGTGTGGACTGCACTTAACATTTGTCTGCAAGGAGTTGGACTTAGGATCAAGGAAAAGGTAATTTTTTAGAGTAAACTTTCAGCTATGGCCAGGTGATCATGTCATTAAATATAAGTCATATGGGTAGCATGTCCCCTGTCAGGGTGTGACAGCAGGCTCAGCTCAGCCATGCAGTCCCCCCCCCCACCCCTACCTATCGTGATTTTTTTTAAAGACCAGAAAAGTCTAAGTGAAACAACATCCTGCAGAATACCTGACCTGTCCTCAGTGGTATCATGGTCCTCAAAACCAAGAAAAGTCTAAGAAACAGCAGAAGATCTGAGGAGATGAGATGAACAGGTACGTAGTAGTGTAGTTCCTGAATGGGGTCCTAGATCAGAAAAAAAGGACCATAGGGGAAGATTTAAAAAAACCCAGAGAAAGCATGGTGATTGGTTAGTAGTAATGCATCCGTACTCATTCTGTGGGTATCATGAATGATAGCAAAGAAAGCTCTTGGGCCAGGGGTACTTGGAGGCTCTGTGTTATCTTTGCAACTTTCTGTACATCTAAAACTGTTCTAAAATGCAAAAGATGATTTAAAACTAAATGAGACCGTGTGAATGGTCAGGAGGGAGCCACACTCAGAGCCTGGGCGAATGTGGTTCAGTGATAGGCATCAGCGTGTCATTACTTCAGAGGATCAGTGCCTCTTGGGCCTAAGTTAGGAAGCTCCACCTCATGGTGTAACTCAGCCGCTTCTGCTTTGTTTGGTATTTGCATGCACGGAGGATGAGCACTAATCTACCATCCATTCTGGGCCAGCTGTTGGTGACTGTCAAGTCCCTATCACATTGTCTCTCAGTCTTCTCTTTCCCCTTCTCCTAACTGAATATACTGGGAGAAGAACTGAAGACACAGGGTCTGGCATACATGCTGCTTTATGTCTGACAGATGTGAACAAGGGTGTGTGACATCGCAAAGGTTAAATACCATGATGATAGTTAATCTAGATTGTCACCTTGATGCCCTGATAGAATGAGCGGAGCACACTCCTGGAAGTATCTAAGTGTGGCCGGGGGATGGCCCTAAGGCCAAGGAGTGGTGCCGTGCCCATTTTCCCCTTACGCTCCCTGCTTCCTGGCTATGTGAGTTGGGCATCCTGTGCCCACCAGGCCATTTCGCCATGAGGTTTCTACCTCAGAGCCCGCTGACCAGGGGCTCAAAGCTTGGGAACTGAACAAAAACATTTCCTCCTGTAGGGGGAGGTTCTCAGGTGTTTGGTTTCAGTAGTGAAAATCTGTGAGGACAACCACACAGAATGTAGCTGTTTGTTAGACAGCTCTTTTCCAAGAATCTGGGAATATGCACACGCCTGGGTGAGAGTCCCACCACACTGTCTCTATCCATTGTTCTAAAGCAAGTTGTTGATCTTGGAGTTTGATCTCTCTGATAACTACATAAGGAACATTTAAACTATTTTTTTTTTTTAAAGATTTCTCCTCCTTATAGTAGCTACTAAAATGTGGCACAGTTAGTGACTGGAGGCTCTGGGGCATGGTAGAGTTTTGTCTCAAAACAAGGAGAAGGAAACATTCGAGGTCTGATTTTGACCTTCACGGGAGGTGCCAACACAGCTCCTGGAGCATTGAAAATATTCTAGGGGCAAAGGAAATGAGTTAGGAAAGAAACTGCAACGTAGAGCACCTCTGTTAGCTATACATATGCAAACCGGGTTATCCGTCAGATCTAGGTCACGCAGGATGACAGGCATGTCAACATGCACGGGAAATGTGTGTGCATTTGTGAGAGATGAGATGAATCCGGGTGGATGGACTGTGGAGCATTTGTGTCACTGGATTTGAACAGTTTCTCTATAAATTCATGTGTCAGTTTGCGAATTTACTGGCCTTTGTTGGACAGTTCCAGAGGCTTCCAGAAACCAGCCTCCCAGGAAGCCCTCTGGACAATGACAGCTGTTTTTCAAAAGGTGCCTGTCACCCTAGCCATTATGAAAGCTCCATCTTGCGCTGCTGGCAGCTCTAGGGAACATGAAAAATGCTCCATTGTGCCTGGCTGTAATTAAACTTTGAGCTGAAGTTTTGCCCTGCAGCTTTGCCGGCAAATCCAGTCATAATGAATGAAGTGGAATATTTACGGTGTTACTGTGAACAGGATTTAAAATAATGCATGCAGTTCACTTAATTACATTCCTGGTGACATCCCCACCCCCTTCCGGCATCTGGCCTAGTGGCACCAGCTTTTCTTTCCCCAGATAGCCCCATCTCCTCCTTTGCTGTGCTGTGCTTTACTTTGTTTTGCTCTGGTCCTGCACTTGAGGTGCACTGGATCAGTAACTGGATATCTCTGTCCTGCATTCTTAGATTCATTCGATGAACAAATATCATTTGGCCATTTTCAGTGCCAAGTACTAGAAATCACTGGGCCCCAATTCCCCAGGCTTTGTGCTCCTTCCTTGGTGCTGAGGCAGGCTGTGTGTTGTTTTCCAAGTGGGAAGGGAAGGGGGTCTTTAAACCCTACATTACCACCATGGCCATCTTCCCACTGAGCCTCCTTCTGCTTATCTCCCTGTGTCCTCAGTGTTATCCCTGGTGGCTTTATTGGAAGCAAAGTTTTGAAGGTGATAGGGGACAGGTACCTACATTTCCCTCTGTATGAGTAACTCCAGCTCTTTCCAGGAGAAGTTTGTAGGGACGTTAGTGATCACACCTCAAGACCTTGCCTTGCCCCATGCGCGGCTGTTTAGCATTCCCATAGCAGCCATGTAGGCACATGCACCAGCTCTTCCTCCTCCTCAGGGTGTCCTTTTGGCTGATGATGCTGCTTCTTTTTTTATTTTTATTTTATTGAAGTACAAATATCAATGAGACAGTTTTAAGATTCCTTGACAAGATGGATTTGATAAATTAATACATTGCAAACTGTTTTCATAATGTTTTGGTATCATAGAAGGTGCATACATGATATTATGCTTACAGACATTATTAGACCGTATGTTTCTTATCATTAAATAGAGTGTAGCTGTTTACATATCTTATTTTTTATACCTGAATTACTTCAAAATTCAATAATTAATACTTTCTACCTTGTTGTTTTTCTAGTGGTTGTCTATAGTACTAGAAGCCGACATAATATCCTGTCCAACCACCATTAGTGCAAATCTTGCCTCTCTTAGGATTATGTAGAAGCACGGCATTATCTATCCCAACTGTACTGTCTATACACACATCATGATTTTTCCTTTCTATACCCCTTCCTTTGTCTACACCTCTCAAAGATGGGCACTCCATTGTCATTCAACTAACTTAGGTGCTTGAACTCGACACCACAATCATAATGCTGCTTCTTTACCCTAATGTCACAGAACTGCTTGTCTGTGGTGGGAATGGAAGAGATGGTCCCATAAAGAAGAGGAAACTGTCGATTCTGGATTGTTTCCTTTGCTTTGGACAAAAATTGTTCAACATCACTTGTTCCCAGTGGTTATTCAGCCTGAGCAAACTCTTGTATGGTCCTTTCCAACCTCCTCTTCCACACCATACACCAGCAAGATTTTCTCTTAACTGTTGTTTTATCCTGAGCAAAGGATTGTGCTTGGGGTAGAAGTAGAAGGAAACAGACTTTGGACTGCCCAGAGGGAAGAAAGTGATTTATAGTCTAAGAAAGCACAGCCCAAGGGCAGTGAGATGTGCTAGGACTCAGAGGACTGCCTCCATCAGCTTACCCCTTCCACTCCACTTCTCACCAGGGCCACTCCTTTCTGCTCCTCGTGCCCAGCCTTCACTCTGTAGCTTCCTCTCAGCTTCTTTGCACAACATTCAGTTGAGGGTGCCCACACTGCTGCCTCTTTGCTTGAAAGGAACAGTTAAGTCTGAGACTCTGGTATTTGGGTGGGTTGTATTAGGTTCCTCCCTGGGCTACAGAATGACTCACACTTGTGTCCCAGATTTTTTGTGTATTTGGAAAGCACATCTCAGAGGATGCAGGCAGTACGTAGGTGGAATGCAAAAGATCTATAAATCCTAAGACACAGGCCTCAGGTTCTAATTTGCTTCCCTTCCAAATCACTCCCTGCTGGGCTGGGCTCATTTGCCTTCGCTAGATACAGGACAGGAGCCAGAAACTGTCATGAGCTACTTCTTCCTTCCTGTACAGAAAACCTCACCCTTTGTCTCCATATATTGTGTCAACAGAGAACACTTATACAATCAGATATGTAGTTTTCCCCATACCAATCAATTCTCTGTGGATACCAGATAGGCATTTATTGTGGGCTGGTTCTGAAACTAGCCCCAGACACTCATATTTGAAGCCTGGGGCCCCAGTGCTGCAGGGCTCAGAGGCAGGCCTTTTAGGGGAGATGGTTGGATACTGAGGGCTCAGACCTTTTAGTAGTAGTGGTTTGTTTAATCCTTTGATGAGTTCTTAGCTTGATGGGCTGCTGGGAAGTGAAGAAACTTCAGGAGGTGAATCCTTGTGGGAGAATATAGGTTGGCCTTTGAGGGGTGTATTTCATCCCAAGCCTTTTCCTCTCTCACCTTCTCTTTCTCTCTTCACTTCCTGGCTACCATGAGGAGAGTAGCTTGTTGTACTGTGGCTCTCCACCACATGTTCAGCCTTGCCATGGGCCCAAAAGTGACAGGGCCAAGAGGCCATGAGTGGAAACCTGTGCAACTATGAGCCAAAGTGCCACCTTGCTTCCTTTACATTCAGCTGTTTTATTGCCATGGTAGAAAACTAACATATGTATTATTTTATTTCATTTTTTTGTTTACTTTTTGCATCTTTTTTAATTAATTCTATTGAGAAACAAATAGCAATGAGACAGTTTCAAAGCCTATTAGTAGGACAGTTTCAATAATTAATACATTGCATATTGTTGTCTTCATAGTGGTTATTTATACTACAAGATGCAGACATGATATCCTGTCCAAGCACTATTAGTACAAACATTTCTTCCAATTGAATTAAGAGAAAGTAGCTGTATATCAAACCTAACAATTTTGTATATACAGATACAAAATGGTCCTTCATTTATATCCTCTTTTTTTGTTTAGTGTTGTCAGAGATGGGCTTTCCATTGCTGTTTAAATGTTGTAGGTGCTTGAATTCAGCAAAATAATCCAATATAGTGCAGTAGTCCATAAGAGCAGTGGGTTATCCAAAGGACTGGCAATGTCAGAAGTTGTTGACGTGAGACTTTTACAGCTTAGCATATTAATATGGCTTTACTTTTTATACTTCACCTTCATACTTTTCTGCTGGATGGTTAAGACCAAGATAAAGCAACACCTATTTAACAAGAAATGTAGCTTTTGTATCTGCCAAGGTCAGTCAAATCCCCTCAGGATTTACCCTGAAACCCTGCAGTGCAGTTTGTAGATCCTTAGTCAGTGTCAGCCATGTGGATGAATCATGGCTGTTGCTTGACCAGTTTGCTCTCTGTGAAAGCCTGAGAAAATGTTTTCTTTCCTAGTGATTCTCTACTGCCTCTCAAGTAAATGTTTAAAAAAAAGGGGGTAATGTCAATGCTGTAAATGGTTAGATTTTTAAATTTCTGTGTAAAAATGTAATTGTTTATTCCAGTTTTTAAAAATATTTTTCTATTTTTTTCTTCACATTCTGTAGGGATTTAAGATTTAACATATCAATACTTGATGGAAAATACCTGTTCCACGTTACGTCTAAGATGTTTGATATTCAGACAGATAGTAATGATGAGCTCAACTGCCTATGTTATAGGGTAATGATATCATTAAGCTTCTCTTCTGGAGGGTTAGCAACTAAAATTTGCAGACCAAAAATTAGAGAAAAAGAAGGGCTGCAAGGACAGCCAACATTTTGTCCCTAGCCTTTCAAGGTCAGTGAGGACTCAGGACATAGGAGAACCTGTACTGTAACATCCTGTAACTCAGTTGTATCCCAAATTTTCTGATCAAGGAGATTATGGGGCCACAGAGGAAAGTGATCAGTGATGTGGTGTATGCCTAACACATGTTTTTTGATTCAATTTTGACACTTCTCCTGGGACAGAGCATCAGATTATGAAGGTGAAGGACTCAATCCTACAAGGTGGCCTCCACTTTTAGATGGTTGTCGCCTGGGCTTCTGACCAACAGGCAGAAATTTCCATGACCTTCTCCTTCAATTTGATTATTTGCTGGAGTGGATCCAGGACTCAGGAAAACAGTGTACTTACAAGGATGCTCATTCATTATGGAAAGGATATGATCAGGACCAGTGCTGTGGAAGAGGTGCATAGGACAGCATGCACGGAAGTAGCAGGCCCATCTTCCCCATCTCCAGTCCAGCAAGCAGGAAGCTCTCCAAACACTGTCCTCCTGGGGCTTTATGTTAGCTCTGTTAGGTAAGCATGGTTCTGCTAGGAACCAGCTCACCTGTACCACCCCTCCCTGACCTGCACCACAGATCATGGTTGTGTCTGGGCTCTGCCGCGCTACGCACACCAATAAGTGCCTCCCTCCTGTCCATAATGGAT
Organism: Ctenomys sociabilis; assembly: GCA_004027165.1. Lineage (NCBI taxonomy): Eukaryota > Metazoa > Chordata > Mammalia > Rodentia > Ctenomyidae > Ctenomys > Ctenomys sociabilis. The sequence continues at coordinate 32,067 of PVKA01017445.1, read as the reverse complement.
TTCTGAAAGTCATAGCTTTCAAAAGTCTCCTTGACATGGTAGCCACGGCTGTAGTCCCAGCATTCTCATATGCAAAGGCAGAAGGATGAGAAGTTTGAATTCAACTTAGGCAACTGAGCAAGATACTGTCTCAAAAAGTCCTGGGGACGTAGCTCACTGTAGGGGCCTTGGATTCAGTCTTCAGTACCAGCAAAATAAAATAAAACTTTTTCTTTCTTATTTACCTAAGAAATTTGCAGAGGCTTTAGGATTCTGGAACTGTAGCTGAAGACCGGAATACACATGTCTTATAATGGCACGCTATCATACTTCTCTATCTCTGAGTGATGGATAGCATGATAGCTGTAGCCTGGGAGGAGGTGTTGCCAAGGCTTTTCAGAGATAATTAGGTGAAGGATAACATGGGCTCATTAGCAGGAAACCCTTTTCCAATTATGAGATAAGTGTGACTGCAAAATGAAGCTTCATGAAAATCAGCGGCATCGTTATCTTTGGAGTCATTTACCAGTCAGCCGAAAATTTGCCAGAGGCTGTGGCCAAAAGGGGAGGGGACAGAGAGGGCTGCTTGCATCTGGGCAGCATCTGGAGAGCCTCTGCGGTATGTGGCAATAGCCTTGGGACTGGTTCCTTAGTTTTGGCCTTGAGCCAAGAGTGAAAAAGACTGGGTGGCCATTGGGGGTTTACCCAGTATGCCTTGCAGATAGCAGATGCCTGTGAACGCAGTGCCTTCAGAGGGAAAGCTGGGCTTCCTTTCCAGCTGCCTGACCCCCAGAGATTACTGGAGACCTTGCAGGTGGATTGGAGCAGTTCAGGTAGCACAGCATTCACTCAGGTTGGAACATGGGGCCTAGGTACAGGAAGCTCAGAGGAGTCCAGCATTGCTTGCTGGGGGAGGTGGGGTGCGGTGCTTGGCAGGGCCTTGGCCCAGCATGACTTGGGAGACGAGACAGTAGCGCATGAAGCCCCCTGCCTTCCATGCCGGTTTCCCAGTGTGGACAGCTGACCCCTCATATTAGACTGCCAAAAGTGCTGATTCCTTCCCTGTTGCCAGCCTATCTAAATGAATGAAGTGAGGTGCAGATTTAAAAACTTCCTCAGATTATATTGTGGATTAAAAGAGGTGAGCTACTGAGCAGAATACAGTTTCCCTTGGATAGGAAAATGTGGGAAGGACACGTGCTGAGAGGAGTGCTGCACTGTTTTCTGGAAGGATTCCTAAGGATCTCACTACTAGTTAGCTGTGGGAAGAAAGATTCGGGGAGGTGGAAGCTCCTGGCTTTCATTTTCACACTTTCTGCTCTATGACCATTTCTAACTGACTACTTTCACATTTTCGTGTTAGCAAGAAGTATGTGGGCGGTGGGATTATAATATCATTTTCTTTTCTTTATGATCTTTGTGTGTTAAGAATTTGCTTAGCACTGCTCCTAGCAGCAGATTCTCTGGGGAAAGGGGCCCAGAATTTGACATTTAACCTGTATAGCCCTGTTTGAGAACCCAGCCCTTCATCCCAGATGTTTCTAGATCCATGTCTCAACAGAATTAGGGTCTCTCCCTCAAGCGAATTGTGATTTCCATGGTATGACTTAGAGATGGCAGTGCCAGGCGAGGCTCATTTACATAGAGTACACAGGGCGCTCTTTCGAGATACACCCCTGAGTGACATTCCCTGAGAGAAAATCTTTGAACTTCCTCTTCAGAGACCAGCTTGAGAAAATACTCTTTTGAAGAGCTCAGGTAATTAGATCAGGCCAACCTGAGTGATCCGCTTAGGTTAGTCAGCTGTCCCCAATCACAGGAGTGAAAGCCTTTGGATCTGACTTGGTAATGCTGAGAGATTCAGCAAGGCGTGCACACCAGGTGGTTATTGGGGGAACTCGAGGCACCATTTTTAAAACTCTGCTTACTACAGATTCAGAAGAGAACCTTCCTGCATTTTTTACCAATAATATGATACTAAAGATTTTTTTGAAGATACTTCTTTGTAAATATTTTCTCTTTTATTTCTGATGGTTTGCTCCTATGTTCATGAGCCAATATGGGCTAAAATTTCTATTTTTATACTGTATTCTTTTTTTGTGATTGTTGAGATAATAGCAGTCTCATCCAGAATTAGGGGGTTTCCTTCTTTTTCTTATTTTTGGCTTTCTTTTCATCTGTTCTCTAAAGTAGTTAGCATGGGATTAGATGACTTGTTCCTTGATAATTTGTTAATCTTTATCAGTATTAAAAGTTAAATTTAGGCCACATCAACATTTTAAATAGTTTCTTTATGCTTTCAGTGATTCATAAATCAGGCATGAAGCCAGGCGTGGTGGCGCAGGCCTATAATCCCAGCACTCGGGAGGCTGAGGCAGGAGGATTGTTGTGACTTCGAGACCAGCCTGAGCTACAAAGTGAGCTTAAGACCAGCCTGAACTGCACAGTGAGACCCTGTCTCAAAAAGACAAAAAAAAAAAAAAAAAAAAAAAAAAAAAATCAGGCATGAGTTCTGGGCTCCACCAAAGCGACCTGAGAAGGAAACTTTTATAAGGTCTTCCCAAAAGCAAGACAAAGAAAATACTTGATTCCTTAACTGGAAAGCCCCTAATTGAAGTAAGCTGGCAATCTGTTATGGGATAAATTTAAGGTTATTTTTCTATTCGCTCTGAATTGGGTCTTACCCTTGACCTACCTTGGAACCCGAAGCCCTGGGAGTATCTCAGTCTAGCTAGCACTGTGACAAATCACCCGAGCAAATAAACTTAAAAAGAGAAAAGGTTTATTGGGGCTCATAGTATCAAAGGTTTTCATCTGTGGTAGTTGCCCCCCTTGCTGTGTTTTCCCCTTCTTCTCATTGGTTGACTTTTCTTTATCTCCTTTTAAAAATTATACCCCTTATGCTTCATTAGTCTGGACATTTGTAATTTAATTTCTGTTCTGTGGCTGCCTTTGTCCTTTTCACAGGCAGAGCCCACTGAGCGATATGCCCACACACTCTGTATCTGCAATCTCTTCTTGAGCCATCAAAAGGCCTTCAGAGGCTACAGCTGGGTTTCCCCTGGTCACCTCTTCTGTTTTTATTTTTCCAATGTTTTAGTTCTACTTTCCCTTTTAAAACCTGCCACAGTAATCGTTAGAGTCGCTTCTTGACCCTCACAATCAGTGGTTCTTTTGGCTTCAGCAGTTTTGCCAGTTCCTTTGCTCCCCAGGCCAGCACTTCTCAGGATTTTCTTTCCTTTGGAAATAGAAATGGATTAACTTCATGGCTTCACTTACGATTTGTGGGAGTTTTTGCTTAAGTCTCATCTAAAAATATCCTTATCTTCCCCTGACTCTTGAGAGATAAGTTGAGTTGCATTTAAATTTTTAGGTTGACAGAAATTTTTCTGACACTTTTCCTTCCATTGAGATGATTTCCCCTGTTCTAAAGAACTGTACTGCCCACTGCAGACTGGAAGCGTAAAAGCGTGTGTGACAGAACCCCCGTATCAGGGTTTATCTTTATGGTTGGCTATATTTTTTTCATTTTTTTATGTAGTGTTTTTTGGTTTCAGTATGCTATGATTGTGTACGTGCATGTGTGCATCTGTGTGTGTATGTGTGTGTTTGTGAGTGTGTGCCTGTGTGTCTTGTTTTATTTCAGCCTTGGAGTGCACTTTTAAAGGGAGCACTTCTTTCAAATGATTATTTTCTTTTTTTTTTGGATTTTAGGGAAGGGTCTTCAGGGTCTCACTGATAGATGGGACTCGTAGTGATCTGCCTGTTTACAGCCTCCCAAGAGCTGGGATTACAGGTGTGTGCCAACACTCTGGGTCTCAATCACAGCAGTCTCAGCATGCCCCAGGGGCAGGGCCAGCACAGCATGCCCCGGGGATTGAACACTGAGCGCCTGTGCCTGCTTGCACATGCTTTAATCCACTGAGCTATTTGGCTGGCCTCAAATGATTATTTCTGGAAAGACTTTCGCAGCTATTTCTGCAAATCTGCCTCTCCCTCGTTCTTTACTTCCTCTTGTCATACTTACTAGATGCATAGTGCATGTGTCTTATGCTCTGCTGATGTTTTCCATTTCATGGTCTCTGTATTTCAGATCCATTCCCGAGTTCATTGATTGTTGAATGAACAATGGATATAATTGGTCTGTTGAGCTTTTAACCAGAATGACTATAGTCTTTGTCTTACTTTTAGTGTGTCTTTGAATGTCTGTTTTCACTGTTAAGTGTGGTTTGTACAGTTTTAATTTCTTCTTTTAGATCTTTAATAAGGTTAGGCACATTTCATATTATGTTTTAAATGGCAAGTCTATCATACAAAGGTCAGGTTTCTTGTTTGCAGTCATTTGCTGACTGATTTATATTGTCTCCCCAAAGGCTTTAGAACTTCTACCCCAGCACTTCTCTGCTGGGTCTGTGTTCCCTTATGGGTCTCCTGGGGGCATCTTTTTGAGCAGTTTTGCATTTGCTTCTAGAAGATCCTTCTAGAATAATGTTATCTTATAACCAATAATTATGTTTAAATTTTTGTGTTGGTACAGGGTCTCACTATGCAGCTCAGATTCATAGTGATCCTCCTGTCTCAGCCTCCCCAGCACTGGGATTACAGACATGTACTACCATGCCCAGTTTTGGGGCCAGCAGTCACACCCAGGGTTCCAGGGACTGCATGGCATGTGGTGCCAGGGACTAAATTTGGGAACTTGTACTTGCCAGGCAAGTACTTAGACTGTCAAGCTATCTCCCTCACCACCAATTTTTATAACAATGTCCATTTGTTGTTTTCCTGACTCACACATAAAGAGGAAGCTCAGACTATGCAAGAGGACAGGTCCACAGGTTTTAATTTTTCAGGCAATTCATCTTTCTTCAAGGACTTAGGCAGAAATATGTGAACATCTTCATCCCATTGTGCTGCCAAATGGCTTTTTTTCCTGTCACATACAACTTCATAGGGGCAGGATTTTGTGTGTCTTACATTTGTAGAACTCACTTCATTCCTCCCATAGGTGAAGGTTTGCTTTATGCCTCTGTGGGCACAGAAGAAGCCAGGCCCTGATGGCTGGGACCTGAGTGCTCCCCCAACCCAGCATCTGAACTAATTTTACTGTGTAGAGCTCTGGCTTATCATTTCATCATTGATGATTCCCTGTCCTTGCTATAAGCTCATACCTGCATTTAAACTGGTTTTTTTTTTTTGTGTGTGTGTGTGTGTGTGTGATTATTTCATTCATCATTTCTAAGTGTTTTCAGAGGGAGATTCTGGTTTATTTGTACCCTCAATCTTGCCAGAAACATATGCATCTGTAGCAGAATTTTATATTTGCAAAACAGCTGTTTGTGTGTCTCATCTTCTGTTGTCAGCAGGGTCCTCTGTGTCTGCAGCTCCACCAGGGAGCACAGTGTATTCATCATCGCTTCCTGGAGCATCACAGAGTTGTCTTTGTCAAGACTCATGACTTGATGTTGCCATACATTGTTCATCGGACAATGAAATAAAAATGCAAACAACTGTTCCCAGTCATCAAGATTGACGCAAACAGTAGGTTCTGCCTTCTGCTAGGCTCCTGGGCAAGGATGGGCTTTGGGGGTCAGGATTAAATTTTCAAGTTGCAAGTTCTTTGGTGGATATTTCTGGACTAGGAGCCTATTTTGCTGTTCCAACTTGAAACTTTTTACGAATTATTCTTAAGCAATATCTTCAACAGAGGGCTCCATGGCGAACTTTCTGTGTGTATAAGTTGTGTTTAGAATCATCTGTTGGGGTGTAATGAGGGGTTCCTGTGACCCATCTTATGCATGGCTTATTTGGTGGAGCCACTAGGTGTTGTTACCTTTAGTTGAGTTCAACCTGCCTTGTAAAGAAGGGATTTCTAGGAAGGCCCAGATCTGCTGGTATACATTGCACATGAGGTGAGTTGAAAACAGTTAGATGATTCTGTTCTATCTCTCATTTGTAGAAATCAACTATTTTGGGATGGGACGGTGGGGTTGGGGGTTGCATTTTGAAGCTTGGCATCCTGAACTGTCACCATGAGATAATCGAAATAATGCTTCTCTAGGAATTTTAGCAAATAGAGCTTCCTTTGAGGGCTGGAGAGGGCCATGTAGCCCTGTGGCAGAGCACATGCTTAGCATGTGTAAGGGAGACCCTGAAGCACTGAAAAAAAGAAGAAAAGAATTTCCTTTGCCATTGGCAGACTATGAACAGTGAGAATTTGGAGGTCATAGGCTGTTTTGTGCCATAGCCTGGCAGAGAGAGAACAGTTTCAGTGATTTATCCAATAGCTCATCTTTGAAGGTGTGTTTCTTTGGAGATAAGGAAAGGAGAAGGGGTTATTATAAAACCATTCAACAACCTGAGAAGAGTGACAAGCTGATTGGGCATTAACTTCATTGTGGTTTGTGTAAGAATGTTGCCTGGATTTCAATTAAGCAAAGCACCTACTTGCCTATCCCTGGTTGACAGCAGGTTGCCATGGCAACAGCACATTGCTTTATGAAGCCCACCCCTGCTACCTGCTTTGAGCTGAGAGAGTTCACAAGTGGTTTGAGCTGAGACCTGGTTTCTCTGCAGGCTTGGGCTGCTGTGGCGTAAAGTGGGGCAGATGTCAGTGGGAAGGTGGGGGCTTGTCACATTTGCTGGCTTAGGTAGCCAGCTTCACAGTAATCACTTCGGGAGCTTGGGCCACGCAGCCCCAGTAGGGCATGGTGTCCTCCTTGGGTGTGTTGGACTGGACTGTAGGACCTTGTGACTAGAGACATTGCAGAGGCCTCTGTGGTCAGAGTGCACCTCCCTGACACCTTCCCTTGGTGCTGATACACCAGGTCTTTGGGACTCAGGTCTCTCTGCCAGCTTCCCTTGGTCCCCACAGCCTAGACTTCCTCAGAATGTGCTCGACCAGCTTTCTGCACTAACACTTGTTCTCTTCAGTGTTCCTGGTTTGGTTAACTGGGGGGACTGTGGAATGTTTCATCCTGCTAGAGATTGCAAGAGGAGAAACATGTTCTTGGCAAAAAAAATAATGTGCTCCATTTGGGGGAAGATGGGTCAAATGAAGGCAGGAGTCCCCAGTGAGTGGTCAGGGAGAACACCTGGGAGCCAGCCTGGGCATCTGCTCCTAGTGGGTCTCATCTGTGTGTTCCTTTCTCATTTGCATTGCGTGACCTGGGGTTCCTGTCACACTTGCAGAGCCTGCCATGAATTCCAAGAATCTTCACTTTGCTTGAGTTTCCATGTTCAAGTCTGAGAACAACTTCAAAAGGCTCTAAATCTGGCCTGGGTTTAGTAGAGTCTTATACTATCTGGCTGCTCGTAGCTCTCTCAGTAGACACACCTGTCCTCTCCTCAGATCCCTCTTGTGTGATGGGCACTGCAGATGGGTAAAGGATAACCCTTGCTCTGTCTTCCAACCCTGTGGGACAGCACTCATCTGAATATCATGCTGGAGACTTTCCTTGTTGCCGTTCTTTTCAGCAAGATGTTGCTACATTTAGCCAAAGCCAAAAAGCACACAAAGCGCTCAGCAGCTGTGCCGCTCCCTCTCCGCTCCCTCTCCGTTTGCTGGATGGTGTTTGCTTTCTTATCAGGACCAAGCTGTTCTTCCTGTGCAGTTGTGGTTCTGTCTACATGGAGTGGCAGGTGAGCACTCGCTTTCGCTCTGCCCATCTAGGGTGATATAGTGTTGGCCAACGGACCCCATGCTTGGCATCAGGACAGCCTGCGTGGTCCTCACAAGGATTTCACTAAGTCCTGCCCTATATGATTTCGAATTTCCTTTATTCCCACTCTCTCAGGAGCAATTTTTTTTCTGTGCTCTTTTGGCTGCAAGAAACCTCAAGTCAGCTGAGAAACTTTTACCTGATTGTTCCTTTTTGACCCAGAGCTTCTGTCTCAGAAAACAGAGGGCTGGAGAATACTGCCTTCCTACGCCAGGAATTCAGTGGGGCCCTCTGAAGCCCAGGTGGGCACCTGGTATAGTGCCCATTGGGTTGAGTGCACAAAGACCATTGTCCTTGGAAAATGTAGAGGCTAGAGCTAGGGATATAGCTTAGTGATGTGGTGCTTGCATGGCAAACATGAGGTCATGAGTTTGATTCCCAGTGCCAAAAAAGAAAAAAGAAGGAAAGAAAATGCAGAGGCCCTTGACTTGGTGAAAGATGATAGAGAAAGAGGTCTGTTTCCCTTGCTGGGAGCTGCATTCTTTTTAAATATTTTTTCTTTTTATTTATTTTATTTATTTATTTTGTATTTTAGGGAAGGGTCTACAGGGTGTTCAGGGTCTCACTACTGGATCAGACTCATAGCGATCTGCCTGTTTACAGCCTCCCAAGGGCTGGGATTACAGGCATGTGCCCCCACACCCAGTCTCAATTGCTGTCTCAGTGCACCCTGGGGGTAGGGTTGGCACAGCAAGCCTGGGAATCAAACTCCTGACCCCTGTGCCTGCCGGCAGGTGCTTTAATCTGCTGAGCTATTTGGCCGGCCCTTAGGAGCTGCATTCTAATGCATTATGTTTTCCATTCTAGAAACCAGTTTTCCTTCTGGTCATTACCCCAGCTACAGAGTAGTGTTCACGCTTCCTAACAACTAGTTGCCCAGTGCTGTTTCACCAAGCTATTATATTTCCATTTCAGTTGAATTTTTCAAAAATTGTATATGTACATATATACACATATCTATATTTTAAAAAATATTCTATATCTATCTATCTATCTATCTATCTATCTATCTATCTATCTATCTATCTATCTATCTATCTGTAGGGAGCCCTTTCTGGTCCTCATATTGGCCTAGGAAGTTTATCTTTGTAATCCCATGGATAAGTTATTGGAATCCTGTCAAGTTAATTCCCATCTACCACTTCCAGAGCACCCCATGGTGAGAATAGAGGCACTAAAGCATATTTGTAGTTATGGGGAGCCATGGGGTCCTAAGTCCAGCCACGGTGATGGCTGTCTGGAAGAAAGGCCTCAACCCAGGGTTTTATTCAGACATGTAAGTGGGGTGGCTTGAGGATGAGTGACTGAGAATGGTAGGAAGAAGGTGAGCACTGTGAGCTGGGTTCGGTAGGAGGCCTACATTCACCTCTGCAATATGCAGAGAGAAGGGTATGCAGAGAGTAGTCTGCATTACACAATTGAGATGGCATCTCATGTTTTGTGGTCTCATGTCTCAGCTCTGATGTGTAATCTTTCAAGCTCCAGGAGGTTATAGCCTCTATCTCAAGGCTGGATCCCAGCTGACAGCATGGAGCATTGGCTCTTTGTCTCATCTTGACCCAGCTCACATTAAAGCGCAGCAGGTGGGGGTAACCTGGGAAACACAAATGCTGTCTTCAAAGACACCAGCAGCTTAGCTAGACTGGTAGGCATTGCTTTAAGCCAACTGAAGGGATAAGGAAAAGACCCGGCCAGCTCTGCATATATCAGTACATGGACATTGGCTCAGCCAAAATGGGGACAACTGCTCTTTCAAGGAGAATTGCCCAGGGTGTCCTCCACAACATCTTTATGTATATATGTATGTATCATCCATCTGTAACTTTTAGAAATTCACCTGGGAAACAGACTGAAGGAGCTTGATGAAATAGTATAAAATATGCATTATATATTATTCTCTCTGTCTCTGTGTCTGTCTCTGTGTGTCTCTGACTCTGTCTCTCTGTCTGTCTGTCTGTCTGTCTCTCTCTCTCTCTCTTTCTCCCCACTTCTTTGGATAATTAGGAACTAGCAGGCTGTACCAGGGCTGCTACTGACTTGCTTTATTCTCATCACCCTGGTTGTCACAATTTTTAGGAAGTGCACATTTGTGTCAGTATTATCTAAGTAAACCACATTAGGAAAAGAAGCCTACTATTTTAAAGAAAATGAAGGAAAAAAGAGCTACTTTGTATTCCCCAGCAATGGAGAATATTTTAAATGGCAAGAGCTTCCACTTTTTATTGACTGAAAGTCTCTATTACCTTGAGCAGCAGGTAATCCTTTCTGAAAGCTGAAAATGTCAACATGATTGTGAAATTTTAAAGTGTTCACATTGCAGCCAAGATGCAGTTCTGCTGTGATAACCCAGAGATTTGGGATATGATGGTGCTTGAAAATTCAGCACCAGAATCCTACAGTGATTGAATTTGTCTCCCCCGCCATGGACAGATTTAAGTTAAGAATAGATTAGGTGTACTACACATGCTGTTAGCCTTTCTCTTATCTTTTCATAAGTGTATCGCAGGCTTATTTTAGAAAGTACGCGAAGGAGGCTTGTGTTGCTCTTGCTAGCCGGGGAGCTCCTGTATCCACTCTCAGCTGTCACGGCTGCCCAGGAAAGTATGTGGGCAGTGTCACTGTACCCACTTAGCCAATGTGGAAACTGTGGCATGGTAGGAGAACAGTGGGCTTAGGACATGGACTTGGGGAGTGGGTGAGATGAGCGGCAGCTGTGGAGTGAGTGAAGGCATGTTGTACCCGCTGAATACACAGTTAATAGGTATTAATTTAAAATGAGAGTTTAAAAACAAGCAAGGAAAACCTGTAGTTTGAGCTCTCTACCCTTAGATTTACCTTTTCTCTTCCACATTTGCAATGGGAGAGAGGAGGAGAGAGAATTCCAAAGAGCTGTATGAACAGGAAGGTGGCAGCTGGCTGGCTCAGGGGCACTCTCCTCAAGCTGTGCCCGCAAGAGCTCTAGGTAGAGGCTGCCTTTGCTGGGTGCTGCCTGCCCACATGCTGTCTTGCACTTTGATGGCAGTGCCCAGCATGTGGAGAAGCTGGGCCACTCAGCACCTGGGTCATCATAGGGCACATGTGTTGCCCTCTGCCCTTCTCTCCATCTCTCACTGTCTATCTCTGCCTGTCTCTCTGTCTCTGTTTCTCTCTCTCTCCCCCTTCCCCATCCCTCTCCCTCTCTTTCTGTCTCTGCCTGTCTCTCTGTCTCTGTTCTATTTGTCTCTCTCCCCTTCCCTGTCCCTCTCCCTCTTTTTCTGTCTCTGTCTGTTTGTCTCTGTCCCTCTCCCACTCTCCCATACCTCCCCCCCCCCAATGCACACACACTCTGCATCCTTTGAGGAGTAGAGGGAAGGGAAGTTTCCCACGTCAGTAGCCATTCTAGGAAATGTAAGCAGTTGGATTCCCCATGTGCTGGAATCAATTCTACTGATCTGGTGACCAGGGGAGGTGGTGGCAAAGCTAATAAACCAGAGAGAGCTCTCAGGATCAGCAGGAAAGGAGGCTCTTTAGGCTTTTCTTTCCTCCACACACAACTCAAGCCTTGGCAGAAGGTCACTACAATAAGACCCTATTCTTTTCCAAGGAGCATGCCCAGGTTGGTCATTCTTTATTAGTTGGGACCCAAATCTTATAAGTTGTTTTCTTAAAATATGTCATGAAAGCAGCAGCAGCAGTTCCTGTCAAGGAAGCAGCAGGTCCTGTCAAGGGGACAGTAGGTCCAAAGTGGCACGCACCGCCCCTCTCCAGCCCTAATCCCAGCCCCAGTAGAGCTGGTACGGGCATCCCATCACCATCCTTGGCTGTTCTGTCAGTAGCAGCCACCTACATGAAAGCAGGAGAGGCTACCATTTGTCCACAGGCTGTGGAGAGGACCTAAACCCTGAAATAAGGCTTACTTGCAGCTTTCTCATAGCTTTTGAACACTATAAGACAGCATACGTTTGTTGAAACAGAAAGTGTAAGGTATGTCCCAAAGCCTGTGGAGAAACCATACACGGTGCCAACCATTCCTCAAAACAGCAATATTTTAGAAGACTTGGCAACCTTAAACTCATCTCAAGAGTGACTCCTGAGCCTTAGAGGAGAATGAAACATCTGGACACTATCTTGATTAATGTTTGCTTTTCATAAAATTGTTACCCTGGGATGATGGCTCTGGGGGAACGTTAACCTTTTGTAGATCAGAACCATCACAGAAATGGATTCTTCCAAGGAGAACGTGTTCAGTGCAGTCAGAGAGACTCAGGAACATGAAGCTATGGTTAAGAGACGGCATCAAACAAAAGAATTATAATAGGCCTGTAGAGACGAGCAAAAGAAGCATGAGGATTTCAGGGATTTGGAGCTCTGCACTTTCCGAAGACAGCACAGCTGCCAGCACCGCAGAGAGCAGTGCTGCTGCACCAGCCAGGCTTCAGTGGCAGCCAGGCCTTCGGGCCCAGCAAGGCTTTGAACTTGGAGCCAAAGGAAAGAAAGTAAACAACCTTGGGGCCACATTGAAATCCAAAGGGGAAACTGCCGTGGCCTCTAACGTGGCAAGTGTGCCTCTGAGACAAGCAAGTTCATGCACCAACTTCAAATCTGGAGAGTGTGCATGTGAAGATCCAGGAGAAGATGACCCTGGCCTGGGACCAGGTGGAGGGTTACGGAGCGAGTAGTTTCATGCCATGGCCACCCTTAGAATCTCAGTTGACAGATTTGGCTGGGTTGGTCTTCCTGTGGAATAGGAAGACGAGAAAGGGGGTGTGGCTACAAACCCATCCAGATTACAAATCTTTTCACTTCAGAGTCCCTAATCGGCCCGCAGAGTCCAGGAAGTTATTTCCAGTCAATTGGGATGTAGAGGTGCTGAGACAGAGGTTTCAAACCGCGGGGGAATCTTTCATTCCATTGACAATTAATTGGCTGTCACAGGAAGTCACAGGAAGATAAATTATAGAGCTGAGTGATGGGGTTACAACCATCCCACTCCCACCAGGTCTTGGCACTCCTGTGATTGGTGAGATCAGTGGTGAGTGTCACTGGACAGTCATGAGACCCCTAGGTGTGGTGACACAAATAAGATCGGCAGCCTGGAGTTTAGCATTGCTGGGAACCCTAGTGACCTTGCCCCATTGAAATTTCCTTCATCTCCAAAAAACAATTACTGTCACATACAGAGCACCACAGTGACCCAAGTAGATGTAAACAGCCTGGTCAGGTCTCTGGCAGAGACCCCTTGGGTAGGGGTCAGGTCCTGGAATAGCACAAAGATAAGAGACAGCTGAAAAGGAAAGTTTTGAAATGAACAGAAAAGCCAGAAAGGACTTTTTCCAAGTTTATGAGTCAATGGAGACCTTCTGTGCAAGGACCCTCAATCCGTCTCCAGTGTTTCAGGGTCACATTAGTTAGCAGAGAAATGACCTAGACATGAAGGAAAAGATGGCTCATTTCTTTGGTAGATTTACTGACCAGCAGGAAAACAGGCTGTTCAGAGAATACCCCACCTCTACCTTCTGCACCTGTTGCTGCCCAAGTAGTATATATCTGTATCTATATCTCTGTATATCTGTCTGTCTGTCTATGCGTACTGTGTTGTATGGCTAAGCTGAATTTGCCTGTGCATAATTTGAGATGTTACTTGCTTAGATTAATAGCATGAAAAAAACTTGAGTGGAATATTTAACAAATTAAGAAAGCAAACATTTAGACACATAAAGATTTGGCTTCATTTACATAATATGGAAAGCTTTTGTATCTCAGTGATGTGCCCGCTGCAGCTTACTCCTGAGCCTGTCCTTAAATTACTCATGCTTTGGATTTTCATAGAACAGAAGCCATGCTGTACTGAATCCTCTGTGTCTGCTTTATTTCCCTGGGCATTATGGTCCCAAGTTGCACCGCCCCTCCAGTAAATGACTCAGATATGTCCCTTTTTATGGCTCAATAGTAATACATGCCACATTTTCCTTATTCATCTCTTGGTGAGGTTTTATGAAGTTGAGAAGGGAACCTAGGAATGGGGGATACTAGGAGGGAGAAGAGGGGAAGGAAGGTGAATATATTTATTATTAATCACAAACACATGGCAATAAACAGTGTAAAAAAGAAATAAAGTTTTAAAAAAGAAATAAAATTAAAAAATGAGGTGCCTCTGCCCATTGGACATGCTCTGACTTTGTGACACATTCCACTTCCTCCCTGAGCTTTGTGGGAATGCTTGGGTGAAGCCAGGCAATTAGATTCCTCTACGCAGCAAGGCTTCCAGATAGTTCCACTCATGGCCAAGTGGTGGGGTTCTTAGAGAGATTTTAAACGTTCTGCATTTAAGGCTGTATATTAGAAGTGAGCAGAGTGTAACTTGGAAGCCAGAAACCCTAGGGCCTTTACCAAAAACAGGTCTCATAGACCAATGTTAGTTCAGTGGTACAATAAGGTGTTATAAAGTGAAGTTCTTAATGTTGATGACTCCAAATTTATGAGGAAGTAGACCAGGATCCTTCTCCGGAGGTCAACCTAGACACAGACAGCTGGTGAGTGGTGCATCGTGGAGTTTTGACACCATAAATCTGGCTGCAAAAGGAGCTCTTGCCCCTTTATGCCTATTTGTGTCCTTTCTAATATGCTGTTCAAGCTGCACCTAGGAATGAGAAGCCACTCAGCACTGTAGCATGTATGCCACAGATGTCTCCGAGGAAGATGTATTGGCCTTTTTAAGTTCAGCCAACATGTGGCCAATTTTTAAGTGGTGATTTGTGATTCCCGTCTGGTGTGCTTCTATTGTTCTAGGGAGCTCAGTTCAACCGGAGATGGAAGGTAGCTCATTATGCCTGACTTTGAAATAATTTGGAAAGGGAATACACATCTTTTTTTTCTAACAAATACATATTAAGTATGTATTTGTGGTTCTCTGTTTGGCTAGTGGAAATTGTGCGTGTTGCCTCTTTTAACCTCTAGTAGCTAAAGGAGATTGGGCTGAGAATCACTGGTGTAGGAGAATATCTAATGATGTGGGTTATGTTCTCTTTATTGCTGTGTGAAATCATGCTTCAAAATCCAATTGAAAACATATGCATGCATCTGTGTGTCCAACTGCTTGTGCATGTGGCTCCTGTAAAGACTGAAAAGTTTTTAGGAGTTTAATTTTTTATTCTATGAAAAAATACCATAAATTTTCATAATTAAGTAATAACTGTATCATTATCTTCAAATTAGTTTCTCAGAGTACAAGATATAAGTCAAAATGATTTGTATGACAAATAAATGGATAAAACTTTCTTTTAGAAAGATAGAGCTAAGATAAACTAGTTAGGGATATTACTTACTTCACTAAACATTATGTTCTTAAATTGCATCCATTTACCTATGAATGCCTGAAGATTATATTTATGCAAGTGTAGTTCTCCACTGTATGTATACATACCACATTTTTCTTATTCATTTATCTGTTGATCGACATGCATACTGTTTTCAAAATCTAGCTATTATAAATTGTGCTGTTTTAAATAATGGTGTGCATGTAACCCTTTAATGTGATTATTTTAATTCTTTTAGGAAGAAAAGACCTGAGTCAAATGGAATTTCTACTTTTAAGTTTTTGGGGGGTTTTTGATTTTTTGTACCTGGAATTGAACTTAGGACCTCTTGCTTGCTAGGCAGGTGCTGTGACAATGAGCTGTATCTCCAGCCCTCTACTTTTTTTTTTTTTTTTTTTTTGTGGAACTGGGGATTGAACTCAGGCCCTTGCAATTGCCAAGGAAGTGCTTATTCCACTGAGCCATGCCCCAGCCCCTAGCCCTCTACTTTTAAGTTTTGAGTTATTTCCATGGTGAGTTCCATAATAGCAATAGAAGTTTATATTCCTGCCAACAATCTGGTAAAATTCCCATTTTCCCACATTATTATTAGCATTTCTGTTATTAGATTTTTTTTAATGATAACCATTTTTTCTGGCATAAGATAGTATCTCAATGTGCTTTTAATTTGTGTTTTTCTCATGGCCAGCATTTTTCCATTTATTTCTTGGCTATTTGTACTCCTTCTGAGCAATGCCTGCTCATTTTTGCACCCATTTTTAATTGGGATTTTTCTTTGGAGGGGTCTAATTGTTTTGAGTCTTTTATAAATTCTTGTCATGACTCCTCTGTCTGTAGACTAGCTTGCAGTTTTTTTTTCCGTTTTGTAGAATGTGTCCGCATTGTGTTGTTTCCTTTGCTGTGCAGAAGCTTTTTAATTTGATATGCTCTCCTGTGTTGATTCTTGCTATTATTTCCTGTGCTGTTCTGTTCAGAAAGCCCTTGTTTATATATGTATCCCCAAGAGTTGTGACTATTTTATCTTCCAGTGAATGGTCTCTGGGTGTTTTGTTTTGTTTGTTTTGTGTTTAGTACAGGGTCTGTAGGGTCTACAGGGTCTTACTACACAGATCAGACTCATAGTGATCTACCTGTTTACAGCCTCCGAAGCACTGGGATTACAGGTGCACCCCACCATGCTCAGTCTCAATTGCCCTCTCAGCATGCCCTGAGGGCGGGGCTGGCACTGCAAGCCTGGGATCAAACCCCCAGCCACTGTGCTCTACTTAAGCACGCGCTTTAGTCTGCTAGGCCATCTGGCCAGCCCTATTTCTGTTTTAACGTATCTTTGATTCACCTTGATTTTAATTTAGCACCTGGTGAGCTATATAGGTCTAGACCAAATCTTCTGGATGTGGATATCTAATTTTCCCAGCACCATTTATTAAAGAGACTACTTTTCCTCCAGTGAATGTTTTGCCTTCTTTGTCAAAGATCAAATAGGTGTATGTACCTGGTGTGGTTTCTCCTTCTTCTCTTTATTCAGGTACTTTTTTTGTGTAAGTACCATGCTGTTTTAATCATTATGTCTTGAAATACAAGTTTACTTTTGGGGTTATGATGCCATGTGCTTTGCTTTTGTTTCCCAAGATTGCCTTTACTATTCTCTCTCTCTCTCTCTCTCTCTCTCTCTCTCTCTCTCTCTCTCTCTCTCTCTCTCGTGTTTGGTACAGGGTCTCACTATGCAGCTTGGATTCATGGTGATCGTCCTGTTTTCAGCTTCCCCAGCACTGGGAACACAGGTGTGTGTCATCGCACTCAGTCTCTCTTCCTTTATTCTGGGTCTCTTCTGGTTCCCTACAAATTTAGGATTGTTTTCTCTATCTATGTGAGAAATGACATTTATTTTGAGTAGGATTATATTAAATCTGTATATCAGTTTTGGAAGGATAGCCATTTTGAGTATGTTGGTCCTACCCAGCCATAAACAGGATAGAGTTTCATGTTCTGATGTCCTCCTCGGTTTCTTTTTTTTTATTCTGTTGTAATTTTCATCGTGGAGGTGTTTCACTTCCTCAATTAGCTTAATACCTAAGTGTCGTTATGCTACTTTAAATGGTGATGTTTTCCTAAATTCTTCCTCATGAATCCATTGTTAGTATAAATAGGAATACTATTGAGTTTTGTATGCTTATTTTGTATCTTTCTATACCACTGAATTCAGCTATCAATTCTAGGATTTTATTTTTTTGGGGGGTGAAGTTTTGGAGTCCTACAAGTAAAGGATCACGTCATCTGCAAATAATGATATTTTGACTTCATCCTCTGCTGTATGCATCTCTTATTTCTTTCTGTCCCCAGTTCCTTTGCCCAATGTCCCAAGGACCATGTTGGGCAGCAGAGGTGATAGTGGGCGTCGTAGTCTTGTTCCTGGTTTAAGAGAGAAGCCTTTCAGCTCTTCCCTATTTAACATGATATTGGCAGTAGGTTTGTCATAAGTGGCTTTTATCATGTTGAGGTAAGGACCTTTTAGACCTATTTTCTTCAGAGTTCTTTTTTTTTTTTATTTTATGACTAGTTGGACTTCGTTAGAGGCTTGGTCTGCAACTATGAAGATGATCATGTTATTTTCTTGTTGGAAGCTTTAAAAGGTGATTACTGCTGGCTGGTGGATTACTGTTAATTTTTTTTTTTTTGTGTGTGTGTGTGTGTATATGCTAATAGATTTTCTCTGAGGTGCTGCCATTTTTATGTTACAAGAAAATATTTTAGCCAGGTTCATGGCACCTGCCTGTAGCCCTAGCAGCTCAGGAGCCTAAGGACAGAGGATCGCTTGGGCCCCAGAGTTCAGGCTCAACCTGGGCAACGTGAGGAGACACCCATCTCTTAAAAAGAAAGCACAGGAGGGAGGGAGAGAAGGGGGAGGGAGGGAGGGAGGGAGGGAGGGAGAAGCCAAGAAAGGAAGGAAGAATGGAAAGAATGTAATCATGGGCACAAAGAGACCCTGAGTCATCTCAGCAGATGGGCTTGCTCCTCACTGAGTGGACAGCCTTGTGTTGTGAGCTGTGGAATTGGCCATCTCTGAGGCTCTTGAGGGATTTCATTGGCTAGAGCACAAGTCTGTGAACACTGGCCCTGGACATAGCCACATTCTCTGGCTCACTGAGGCCCGGTGACCATTTAGGCAGCTGAGTCAGGCTGTTGCTGCCTGGGAGGGGAAATGTGCATGCTGGGAAATGTTTCAGAGTCCATCTCCCAAGGCTCCCTTGCAGCTGGAGAAAGCTAAGACCTGCAGAGGGCAAGAGCTTTTGTAAGGCTGCTCACAGAAAAGTGGAGACAGGCTTGGGTCGCAGAATTCTGGGCCATGGGCTCCATTTATTAAATTGTCTTTCTAAAGAGAGACGAATATTGAAAACTAAATGTGTAGGGGCATGAATAAGGCTTTCCTGAGGTGGCTATTCCCCTACTCCATTTCTCCTTCCTTTGCCCAAATCCTCCCTGTCTTACAGGTCTTGGGACAGCAAAACCTGCCTTTAGGATCCCCCCCCCCTGACTTCTAGAAGTTGCTCCTTGGGCTTTGTGCAGTGAAGGTGACCTTGGCATGGCCATTTGGGTTGACCACATGCCAGAGGAGGCAGCCCGGAAGAAGGGTGGTGTTCTTTCAGTGTTGACAACCTGAGGATATGCTGTTGGTATTTTGTCTGTGGAGCAGAAATGATCTTGCTGAACCCTGCCCAGATTCTCAGATGCATTTGGTAGCCTTCCTGGGATCCCATGGGCCTTCCAGTACCTTCCCATGTGTATGGCTTATAAACTCATCACCTGAAGTTGAGCACAGACTTATAGTCTCTGTCAGAGTCCCAAGAGAATCCTTTTGGCCTTTTAGTGATTGAGAAGCAAAGCTTCATTCTGGTGTTCTTTTGTCTCTTTTCTTGCTGTCATCTCTGGGGATTTTCCAGAGCCTGAAAAGGAAGAAAACCCATAAACCACAAAGTAGCTATGGCATTTGAGGATCACTTAAACCTTTTAGGGCACATTTGCCTTTCATTTATATGGCCTTGGACCGAACATTTTTGTTTATATTATAGTTACAGGATGTAGTACTGTTTGCAAATCTTGACAAATAAATCTTTTATCCCTCTCCACCCCTCCCATTCCCTCCCTTACTTTCCCCTTCCTTCCTTCCTTCCTTCCTTCCTTCCTTCCTTCCTTCCTTCCTTCCTTCCTTCCTTCCTTCCTTCCTTCCTTCCTTCCTTCCTTCCTGTGGTTATGGTGGTTGAACTAAGGGCTTTGCGTTGAAGTCTAAGCTCCTTTTTTACATACCCAAGTCCCTTTTTACTTTTTTTTATTTTGACACAGGTCTCATTAAAGTGGTGCGGGTTGGCTTTGAACTTAACAGTTCTCCTGTGTCAGCTTCTGAAGCAGGTGGGATTATAGATGTATGCCACCGCCCCTGCCTAGGTCAACTCTTGACTATAACAGCTAACAGTTTTCATCAATACTGGCCTGTTTTGGTTGAGGAGACCGAATCTCAGCACAGGAGAGAAAATGCGAGGTGAAAGTGGATGGATTTGACATGCAGATTCAGTGGAGATGGGAGGAGGCCTTGGTTGGGAATTGATTTTTCCCAGTTCCTCTGCTGTGATTGCATTTCTTATTTTAATCCCCTGGTGGTAATGCTCATCTTTTTAAAACAGATGTTTATTGTATATAAGGAGCATGATGGTCTCTAGCAAGGCAATTCAATTACTTGTCCCCTTCTGTTAAATTTCCACGTGTTCTTAGAAGCACAAGTGTAAATCTCTCCTTTACCTCATTGAACAGTAACAATTGCACTGGAAAACATCTAGATGCAGAAGTGTGCATCAGGACTGACTTGTTGGCAGCCTAAAGGTTAATTTTTGGGGCTGGGGAGATGGCTCAGTAGCATAAACACTTGGCTGGCAAATGCAAGGGCCTGAGTTCAATCCCCAATTGTGCAAAAGAAAAAAGGTTACTTTTCAAAATCTAGTCTATGCCTCAGACTCAGGGTGCACGTACTTGAACAACAAAGACTCCTGAGCCCCTGGAAAGAGGATTCTAATTCAGTAGCTCTAGGGTGGGGCCCAGGAATCAGCATCTTTTGAGTTCTCACAGGATGCTACTATGGGTAATCTTCACTCCACCCTTAGAGCTTTGGGCTTCTGAACAATAATAGTCTTTGTTCTCAGAATTAGAGAAGGTTCAAGGCAGCACTACACAGGGACAATTAACAGAGGGACAAGCAAATCGATGTTAGCAGCTGGATTCAACACTTGAAAGATATGCTTGCTTCTGCCCACCTCCTTCTCGGCCAGGTAATGTACAATTGCCTGAGTTAAGCAAGAGGCTCCCTCTCCCTGCAAGAGGCAGGGAGTACACTGAAAGGTCTTACAAGCAGGATGCTCTTCCAAATACCCTTTTTCTAGGGAGTCTTCAGGGGTCTTTTTCAGAAGCAAATGTCTTTGCCTTGCAGACCCCTAGAAGCTATGGTGATCTCTGGGCCACAGAGCACTTGTACTGAACACACCCATTCAGCATGGGCTGGGAAGGAGTGGGGAGTACATCTTGATCCTGCCCAGGGTTTATTTTTAAATACCAGTTAATTTACCAGGAATGAGTTCATGTTCACAAAGTGTTTATTTGTGCCTTTAAAAAGCAGAAGAGCTGATCTGTAAGTGGAATTTTAATATCATTGGACATTTTGGTTCTGTTTGCCTGAGAGGAGAAATTGGTTTACCTAAATATACTTGGAATGAGGAACATTTTGGTGGGTGGTTTGCTTAATGGATGAGAAATCTTTAGCTAATAGTGAAACCATCTCTGCTTCCGATGTACTTTTAATTTTTACCCATTATGTAGATGTATTTGTATCTGTGTTGTCCTCAAGCAAGTGTTTATTCAAGAGCATCTAAGATACAGCCTTGGATGACTTTTGGTGCCTGGAAAAACATGTGCAGCAGACGATAAGGGGATGTCAAGTCAGCCTCCTCACAGAGGCGGCATCTGACCCTATGAAAACCATGTGGCTTATCATTGAATGATAAATGGAAATATCCATTATAGTTAAGAAGATTGTAAATACGTTTATGATCATGTTTCTTACACTCCACATGCTTCGCTGCCTAAAGGTTCAGTTCCCTTCCCATGAAATTTCTCCAATCCTAACAGAATCTTGTCCTGCCCACGTCTACACACAGTGCACACCTAGCAGGGCTGAGAGGAGCATGTGGCTGCTTCCTGAGTGGAGGGCAATCACTTGGCTTCACTCGCTCTCCCTAGAGTGTGCACACCCAGCATTATCCAATCAAACACAGGACATCGAGTTTGATTTGAATTTTGAAAACACAATCAGTATTTTTATATCATATGCAATATTTGGGATATATTTATATGAAAAAAAAATTTTAAATATGAAATGTATATCTAATTGGGTGTCCTATCTATTTTATTTTTTGTATTTTAGGGAAGGTTCTGCAAGGGTGTTCAGGGTCTCACTACTAGATTGAACTCATAGTGATCCACCTGTTTATAGCTTCCCAAGTGCTGGGATTACAGGTGTCTGCCACCACACCCAGTCTCAATTGCTATCTCAGCATGCCCCAGGGGCCAGGCCAGCACAGCAGGCCTGGGGATCAAATCCCCCCAGCACCTGTGCTTAGCACTTTAATCCCCTGGCCTCATATATTTTTTATATTTTTTTCAGAATTTGGGATTGAACTCAGGACCTTGTACTTGCCAGGCAAGTGCTTATTCTACTGAGCTATCTCCCCAGCTCCTGGGCATGCAGTCTTTAATTTGCTATATTCACCATTTCTAGTGAGAGTCCTGTTACAATAGACTCTTTCTGTTATGCACACTGCTTCCACAACTGCGTGTCTTATGAGAATCTCAGGGGTGCAAGGGAAACAGAAAACTATGGAGGAGAAAGACTCACATGCATTTTTTGCTTTTGAGAAGAGTGATGTTTCGATATGGAAAGGGAAACTGACCTGAGAAAATTAGCTCGAGGGACCATAACATATAATATCATAAGTGAAGAAGATAACACTCTTTTCTTTTAATGCATTAGAAGAAGGGCTTGAGAAATCTCAAATAGAAATAAAAACTTGGAGGCTGAAACTCCAACCTGGCAGGGTGGACACATCTGGCTGATTTGTAATAATACCTGTGGCTCCCAGCTGGGCCTCATTCGTCATTGACAAATGTAAGTGGATCACTGGAAGATTGCCCACCTATAAGGAATTAGCTAATCATATTACTTTGAAGAGGACTCATTCAGGCCAGGGGCATTTCACACAAAAGGAAACAAATTTGCCTGGAACTCTTTAAGATGTTCAGCTTCACCTACAAGGAAATGCTCAAAAGGAAAAAAACAGCTGGGAAAAGGAGACAAAAAAGGAGGGAAAACACACACATACACATAGACACACACATACACGCACGTGTGCGCATATGCGTGCGCACACACGATAGCTAAGTTAATTCTACTGCAAATTTCTATTGTTCTACTAAAAGGAACAAGTAAAGCTTAATTTTTTGATAAATCTTGAATGTCTAAATATGGTAATCTGAACAATTACTTTGAACATAACAATATGCAATATAACCATTGTCGATTTTCTATCATCTTATGAAATTCTGTGTAGTTTTTACTGTTTTTATTTTTTTAATTCTCTTTTTTATCTTTATTAATTTTATTAAGAAACAAACAGCAATGAGACAGTTTTAAAACCTATTAGTAGGACAGTTTCAATAATTAATACATTGTATATTGTTTAATTCTCTTTAAAAGAAAAAAAAAACAAGAAATACAAATTAAGGGAAATAATTTTTCCCCATTAATGTTTGCATTTATTTTTACTGTAGAAATACCCAGAACTGACTGAGAAATGGCTGATGAAAACCTAAAAACTTTGCACATGGGTAGGTGATTCAATAAATGTACAAAAGTTCTTATTTCAGGAGTTCTGCCTCTGGAGACTTTGTCCAGATTTCTGGTTGTTTGCACAAGCTAAAGCTTTTACAGTGGTATTTGTAAGAGAAATATTTAGAAATGGCCTAAGTGCCCAATGGTTTGAGAATGTAAGTAATAATTTGCACTGTTTGAGATACCTGAAAGGGTATTTATTCAATGTGGTGCTTAGTAGGAATAAAAAGCAGGCAGCTGTTGTGTAACAGGCCATCTCAGCTCTGTAAGACCACAAGAGAAAGCACGAAGGGTCCTGACCGCTGTCATGATTCTGTAGGTGGTGTGAGCTATGGCCGATTTACTCTTCTTTGTTCTTTCAGGCTTCCTAAGGTTGCTTCCATACACATGTATGCTTTTGTGACTAGACACAAGGTTATGAACAGGGATGTTTCCTGTGGGGCAGTGGTGAGATGGATGGATAGTACAGTGGCCCTGGCCATGCCTTGGTCATTCGGAGGCACGTGTTATGTTGCTGAGACATAAAGGGGTGTCCTCTTGTCATTTTTGTGCTGGGACCTTACATTTGCAGGTGTTTGTTGGCAATTTCAAGGCTTCTGGAGGACTGTAGATGCTGCAGAGCAAGTAGCCTGGAAGGCCCCTAGAAGCAAGGGCATCTGGGGAGGAGGTGCTGACAGCATCTTCCATCCTTCTTTTCTCTCACTGTGCTTACTGTTTCTTTCGCCTTTTTAACCAAGTCACAGCTCAAGCACCTAGTGATTCAAAGAAACTGAACAGTGGGCCCAAAGGTGGTATTCTTGGCTTCATCTGTCAGTTCTCCTTGCAGTGGCCCTGGGCTGTCTATGGAGACACAAAGCAACCCCATGCTCAACTGAGCAGGCAGGACAAATGAAAGCAATCATGTTAGAGTTTTGGGGAGGGGGTATTTTACAGCAAAGAAAAATACCATAAAAATGATAGAGTTTCAACACAAAGAATGATGGGAAATTAACAATGGTTTTGATATTACATATTGTTATTTTCAAAGTAGTTGCTCAGATTACCCAATATATACAACATTGATCAAACAAGGTAAACTCTTAATTGTTCCTTTCAGCAAACTAATCAAAATTCACAGTATCATTATCTCCTTTTCTGCTTTCCCCAATCCCAGTTGTCCTTTCCTTTTGAGCAATTTCTTTGCCTTTCACAAGATCTGTTGGACCTTGTGGATCTTACACAACTATGTTCAGTTTCATTCAAGCAGTTTTGTTAGCTTTCCATGGTTTTTAAACATTTCTTGGACATCTCTTTGACTCTGAATCATGCATTCTATTTCTTTCCTGCATTGTTCACTCAGGGTGTCCGTCATTTCCTGTGTTCTGTTTTTCTTTTATCTGTGTCTCCTTTAGATATGCTCAGCAATTCTTTCATTATAGTTGTCATTTTTTTTAATCTTGAGAGATTATTTCTTTTTTTATTAATTATTTTATCCTACTGATTAGGACAGTTTCAATAATTAATAGATTACATGTTGCTTTCCCCTCTTCTTAGAGGTTATTCATAGTACAAGATGCAGACATGATATGCTGTCCACAAACACTATTAGAACAAATCTTTCTATTCATTGAATTAGGAGAAAAGAGCTGTATATCTGTCCTATTTTGAATATAGAGATACAAAATGGTCCTTCATTTGTATCCCATTTTTTGTTTAGTTTTGTCAGAGAAGGGTTTTCCATTATCATTTAAATCTTGTGAATTAATCTATGTGAATTCAGCAAAATAATCCAATATAGTCCAGTAGTCCATAATAGTAATGGGTTATCTGCATGACTGGCAATGTCAGAAGTTGTTGATGTGAGACTTTTACAGCTTAGCATATTAATATGGCTTTACTTTTTAGACTTTATTTTCATACTTTTCTGCTGGATGGTTAAGACCAAGATAAAGCAAGATCTATATAACAGGGCATGTAACTTTTGTATCTGCCAAGGTCAGTCAAATCCCCTCAGGATTTACCCTGAAACCCTGTACCGCACTTTGTAGATCCCTTGTTAGTGTCAGCCTTGTGGATGAATTATGGCCATTGCTTGACCAATTTGCTCTCTGTGAAAGCCTGAGAGAATTTTTCTCTCCATGTGACTGTACGTACTCTACATCATTGATCACTTTCCTCTGTGGACCCATAATGAAAGATTATTTCTGATCTGATTTATGCTGTAGCCTCCTCCTAAAGTTGCTTCTTTATTTCAGTTACTATCATTTCAGAAATTTGAGGTGTGTGCCTTCTGATTTCTTCTATGTTGATGTCTCTGCGATTTGTTTTGGGTTTGCTATAGGTCTGAGTTTGCATTTTCCTCCGTCATATGTTTTCTGTTTCAAAAATATTTTTGCTTTATTTTCTGTGATGATCTTTGTGAGTTTTGGTAGTAGGCAGCTCTATCAGTAGTGTCAAGGCCTCTCTAAGAAGTCACTTCTTCAGGGCTGTCTTCTGTATGTTGGAGATTCTGGATTTGTGTCTGTCCCAAGATCCTGCCTTCCCATTTAATTGAGAGTGGGATGTTGGATTTTGTTTGGCTTTGTTGCCAGTCTTTTGGTGTAGGTGTGATGAGGTTCTTACCAGGGTTTCCCGATAACAGATGTGATGTCCTAGCCCCAGTAATACAGTTAGCAAGAATGATAGCATCAAGCACAATTTAGGAATTGACAAACTGTGTTAATTATGGATTTTGTGCTTTAGACCATAAGAGTCTATAGTGTATAGTTATATAACAGAGCCGTTCGTAAGTTAGGAGTTGATACACAAAATGTTTATCCTTATTAGAATAGATTTACCCTGGGTTCCTCTGGACCAGCTGGGTGCTTCCCATGCTGGCTGCCTGTCCTGTGGGTAGGGGTTTGGCCAGGCACCTGGGTTCTTCTGGATGCAGGCTTCCATGATGGCAGAGGGGTGTGGGTATGGTTTCTCTCCTCCCTTGAGGCTCACTGGGACTCACTCAATGAGGAAGGAGCAGTGAGTACCTGGGGTCTGTCTTCCCCTTGTGGCTCCCAGAGACTCTGGGGGATCTTTTTGTTTTGGGAAATGCTCTTGAAGAAAATTATAGACTAATAGGTTTAGTGACAGCCATGAGCTTTCATTTGCACATCTCCAAGCAGAAGGGTTTTCTGCTAGGGCCAGGAGCCTCACCCTGGCCATGTCCTGCATGTCCACATGGTTGCTGAGAAGCTCATGGGCTTTCATGTCTCTGAGTGCCAAGGTCAGTGCTAACAACTGGTGAGTCGGTATTTCATGCTCAGCTTCAGCATTCATTACATAAGAAAAGTTATTCTGCTCCTGTGTGTTGTGTGCCCCAGAGACAGATTCTTGTGTGCCATGAACAAAGAATTGCAAGTGTACACCCAACAGTAAATGAAAAAGCAGTTACATTTGTTGCAGTTAAGGGAAAGCTGTCCTCTGGGTGTGGAAGTCCATGCCAACGGAAATAGAAAGATGGCACAAACCAGAAAAGTGGTGCCAGTGCAGTGGGGGAACAGGAAGAAGAACAATAAGTCAGGCTTTTGTATTTAAAAGATATGTGCCCTGGTATCATCCCTGGGTATCTCTCATCAGATCTCTCTGGATATAATTGACAGAAATAATTTGCAGGGTGCTAATCCTCTTGGGCACATCCAGTATGCACAACTCTACCGCAGTTCATTTGGTTTTGATCACAGGCATTATGTGCAGGCCCTACATATGAGCCGTTAGTGAAGTTCAAGAAGGGAAAGGGCTATCACTGGTCAAACTGTGGCATCTTACCTGCGTGTGTCCTGGCCTGGAGCTTCAGAAATTTCCTAGGTGTTTGTTATTTATATGTCCCTTAAGTAAAGAGAAGGAGGATTGGCCATGCGGTGTGCCCAAGTTCAGGTGGATGGGAGGGGGTGGCCCCACAGCCCCAGATGTGTACTAACCCTAACTCATACACCATTAAAGAATCAGAATCAAATTCATATCAAATATTGTGATAGCCCGTGTTGATAACTTACTTCTTCCTCCCAAATTATGCTGAATTTCTGAGAAATAAGTAGGAAGAAAAAAAATGTAAGTAAATGGATTCTCCTATACTCTTGATTCATCTTCTAGAGTTGTTTGTGTGTACTCTCTATGTAATGAACTTGAACACTGGACTCTTCTTCATTGCATGTTTTGTAACAGGGCTTTTAAAAGAGTATTTTTCCAGAGTTCACATTGCCTGCATTTGGGAGAGGCACATTTGCCTACTTGTGCTAACCCAGCCACATCATATGTATAGCTTGGGGATATTGTTTGAGCTGTCTTTTGATTTGTTAATTAGCATCACCATATTCATCAGCACCCTGAGACCCATCATTGGACCCACTGGATTTAAACAGGCCATGATCCCAGGAACCTTGGCCACTGTGTGTCTTCGTGTAATGGGTCCCAAGGACTTAGAAAGTGAAGGCTAATGGACCATTTATCTCCCAAGATGTCCCCACTCAGAGCTCTTCGAATCCAGAAGGACTCAAAACTAGTTTCAAAACCATCTGTGCATCTTTTGCTGCCGAGTGGATTATAACTTTCTTTGTGCACTCAAAAGCAGTTGCTAGCCCCGTGTGGTGTGCTGCTAATCCTCTGGAGGGTGTAAGGCAGGGGAATCAAACTTGAGGATAGCCTAGGCAACTTAGTGACTTAGTGAGACCTTTTCTCAAAAGGAGTTGTAGTTGTAGCTCTATGTGAAGGACTTAGATTGGTGCTGGTGAGCTCATGGTAATTGTAGAGCAATGGGTTGTTTGTATCATTGAAAGCTCTAGTAGGTTTGCCACTACTGAACTAGTTTACTTTCTAGTACCAGGATGGGGGGGGGGAGAGAGAGAGAGAGAGAGAGAGAAGAGGCGGGGGGGGGGGGGACAGGGAAAGGAGGGGAGGAGAGAAGAGAAAAAAGCAGTTGCTGCTCCAAGATAGCTCAGAGGCCTGAATGGGTGCGCCCAGGGGCTGTGTCATTGCAGGGATGGGACTTTCTGGGCACCCGAGTCTGCTCACCTCCCCAGGCTCATGCCTGCTGGGAGGTGGCTGCTGCTTTGCTGGAGGAACAACAATCAGCTGCACTGGATGAAGTCACCTGGTGACTCAGTGGGAAGAGGGAGCTGGGAGCATCTGTCTATCCCTCTGCACGAGTGGCAGTGTAGTGTCCCAGTGAGAAGGAAGGTGCAGACCACCCCCACCCGCACACCCCTCCAATGGCTCTCTTCTGCCTGTGGCTTGTTAGATGCTCAATTCTAAGTATTATACAATGGGCAACATTTTTTTTTTCCCTAATGGCAAAAATATTTTCCTTCCTAGCTTCCAGGAAGCAGTATTACTTGGCTTGGCATAGATAAATATTTTCTACTAAGAGCCACTTTCCAATTAGAACTATCTGGAAGAAGTGGTTAAGAAACATCATTTCTCTGTGCTGCTTTCAGATTTGTCCAGGAGCAGGAGTGAGTACAGAAGAGACCTTCTGAGTGCCCCCCTGCAGTCACCCAGTAACTGCTCCTACCCACCCTTTTTGGTGAGCAGATGAGCAGATTAACCATCTGTCCCCAGGCCACCCTACCCAACCTCAGAGCCCTGCTAGAGAGTGACTTCTGGAGGGAAAGCACCTATGTGTGCACTGTGTCCTGACATGGGACCTGGGCAACTCGTTCTGCCTCTCTGGTAATTCAGTGTCCTCACTTGTTCATGGAGATTGATCTCTACCAACTGGCCTTCTTAAGGGTTGAGGCTGAGTTTTGGAGCAGTTCATGTCCCCTGTCCTCCAGCCTGGCAGACGTCTCCGCCATTGCATCTGATGCAGAACATGTGGTACCTAAGTGCTCCTCCCGCTTTGCTTTGCCAAGCCCTACCTCAAAAGCACACACACCTTTCCACCTCGAGACTTCTTGTGAGAACCTTATCACTTGCCTCTGGCACCCCCACCCCATGTGCCTGGCAGCTGCCTCCACGTACACAGCTCTATAGAAGCTGCAGCCTTCACCAACCTTATGGAGAAAGGTGTGGAGCACCTGGATGCCTCCTGCGTGCCTCTGTGGTTTACTTAAACTAATCCTTATTACTGTGGCCTTGTTTGTGGCTGCTACCAGATAATGGCTTAGTTCACTTTTGTGTTGTGCCCAGCCCTAACCTAGGTTTTCTCTTGTGGGGGCCCCAAGGCCAGGCAGGGCTTTTTGCTCTGGTTGACCCTCTTTCCGTTGCTCATTACACTCAGGATCCTGATGCTAGCTTAGCTCTTGGCTTCTCCCAGCTCTGGGGATTTCGCCTGCCTGAGACTCAGGGTCCTGTGCGTGGGGGTTTTGGTGAAAATCAGTACCGCATCAGGTGCTTGGTGGTGAGTGTGCAACCTGCCTTTTAGGTGCAGAGGAGGCATTGTTTGCCTTTCCTGTCTGACCTCCCTTGTGCTATAAAATCCACTAGGGGGCTGGGGAGATAGCTCAGCAGTCTAAGTGCGTGTCTGGCAAGCTCAAGGACCAGAGTTTGATCCCTGGTACCACAGGCTGTGCTGGCCCCAGAACCTGGGGCGTGCTGTGTGAGACCAAAACCAGGCATGGTGACACATGACTATAATCCCAGCACTGGGGATTCTGAGACAGGGGGATCACTATGAGTCTGAACTGCATAGTAAGACACTGCAACAACAACAATAACAACAAAGTTAAAATCTACCAGGGAGAGATTTCTTGTTTTTGTTCTTCTTAGCTCCACAGGACAGCAATTGCGCATGGCCTGTGGGCTCAGAGAAGTCCTAAAGCATCTGTAGTGTTCACTGCAAGTACAGGTCAAAGCTGAGCGCCCTGGGCCCAGTCTGCCTGGTTCATGGGCTGCGTGCAGAACTGCCTGCTCATGTCCCCAGAACCTAGTAGGACCCAAAATTCCAGTGTTCAGTCAGTTTCCTGCCCAGCCTCTGCAGCCTGAGTTGTCCACATATCATTAACTTAAAATGCACAAAACCAGCCAGGCATAGTTGGTCATGCTCATAATCCCAGTGCTCTGGGAAGCTGAGCAGGGGGATCATGAATTTGAATCCAATCTGAGCAACTCAAGGTGATATAGCAAGATGCTGTCTCAAAAAAAAAAAAAAAAAAAAAAAAAAAAGTTTCTAAATAAAGTGCTGGGGGAAAAAATGTAAAAGGCCAGGGATGTGGCTCAGTGTGAAGGCCCTTGGTTCAAACTCCAGGACAGCCAAAAGAAAAACACAAAATCACTTCCCATCTTGCATGCTTTGCTTTTCAAAATACTGGTGATTGGACCCAGGGCCTATATTCCCAGCCCTTGGTTAACTTTTTAAATTTTGAGACTGTCTTAATAAGTCACTGAGCTGCCCAGGCTGGACTCAAACCTGTGCTTGTTCCACCTCAGCATCCAGGTGCTAGGACTATAGGTGTGCACCACAATGTGTGGCTGGGACTTGTGATTTTCATCTCTTCATCCTTCCTGCTACCATGCCTGTACTCCACTCCCCGGATGTCCCTGCAGCCTGGGTCTGTCATGTAACTGCCTGCAGGCGAATGAATGAACCGCCAGTACAGATATAGAGTGCATGCTCGGGGTCTTGAGGGCTTCCGTTTGCTGCTGCCACTTGCCCAGATGTCAACGTGTGTGGTTTCAAACCTCTTTTTACCTCTCCTTGTCTTTTTGCTCAGAGAAGAGCGAGAATGGCGAGGCATACCAGAGGAGGAAGGGGGTAGCTGGTGTCCCCGCAGAGGATCCTGCTGCCTTGGCAACTGCTCGGGGGCACCTGGCGCAGCCCAGCAGCAGCAGCTGGAGGAGAATCACTCTGCTGATCCTGGCCATCACCATCCACAACATCCCAGGTGAGGACTTGTGCGCCCGGCCACCACCAGGAGTAGTGGCGACGTTGGAGGTGGAGGTGGAGGTGGAGGTGCAGCCCCTCTTTGAACTTACATTTTGAGCATAAAGTGTCCCATTCCTACTCATTAAACAGCTTCTGCTCTTTCTCCCTAGGACTTCCTTTTTGTACTCTGTACCGATTTATTGGAGTATAATTTTGTACTTGCTATGCGGTTACAGTGGTGGACGGTGCTTTTATAAATATATCTCTGGTTCTGCCTAATGCTCTTTAAAAATATTGAAATCAGAGTTTGACACTGACTTCTCTGCTTTCATTACGGTGGAATCTTTCTGAAATACCCTGACCAATCTTTTCCTGTTTAGCCTTGTGATGAATATGCTTTATGTCATTGGGTTGATTATTAATTGGGGAAAAAAGACTTACTGATGTTTTATTTCAAAAACCGCATGCTTTTAGAACAACTCAAAAAATTAAGTAAATATGCAAATAATAACTAAGAAAGGCATTATGGAGGGGCTGGAGCTCCTTGAGCTGTATCTTGGAATTCCAGCTCTGCCTCTTAGAGGAAAATTGCTGGAATTTCCCACGCTTTGGTTTTCTCATCAATGAAATGGGAATAGTGCTATAACAATTCATATTTGGAGTAGCAGACAAGAGGTGAAATGTACTTAGAGATTTCGGTGCTGCGTTTGACTCCGTGAGTGTCTGACACATAGAAGTCATGGTTGGCGCTGGCAGCGCCCTTGTCTGCCTTTCCTTGACCTCCTCCGTCTTCGGCTCTGGAACATTTTCATCCATCTTTGGTTATTCTAGAACTTAAGTTGGAGCAGTGGCACTCCCCAGGGAACATCCCCAAGTGCTTTATTTTCTGAGTCCTTGCAGAATTCAGGATGCTTCTCCTTGTACAGGAGGAACACAAGGTAAGGCAGAGTTGCCCCGTTACCACGTTTTTCTCTTAGAAGTTCATTTGATGTGATTCCCTCCACTTCTAGCCTTAACATTATAGAGGCAAAAGGTGACGGCAAGCTAAGTTTATTCCTCTGTGAAACTTCAAGTATTTTTGCTTGTTATAATGTCTTGGAACTAAAGTTCCCCCAAAATCTCATGCCTTGAGAGATGGGGCTTCAGAAGGTGATTGGATTGTGGAGGTGCTGCCCTCACTGCGGACTAATCCATTGATTAGCTCATAGCTGAATGTGCAGTTTAGAAGTGGGGCCTGGGTGGATCAGGTGGGTCACTGAAGGCATGACCTAGAACGGTGTGTCCTGACCCCAGCCTCCCCTCCCCTCCCCTTCCCTCTCCTCTCTTCTCCTCTCC
>PVKA01017444.1:22500-45752 GCA_004027165.1 Ctenomys sociabilis | reverse complement strand
CTTAATTCACTGATAAGAGATATCTGCTAAAATAATATCTGTAAATATAATATCATGTATGCACCTTGTACAATACCAAAACGTTATGAAAACAGTTTGCAATGTATTAATTCATCGAATGTGTATGGTTAAGGTGTCTTGAAACTGTCTGATTGACATTTGTATTTTAATAAAATAAAAATAAATGAAAAAAAAAAAAAAAAGAAGTGGAAGACCAGGAGTTCACTGCAGAATTTCAGATGCTTTCACATAGGGAATTCAAAGGGTCTGTGCTGTAAGGTTGAAGAGTCTGCTTTGAAAGCCTAGAAACGGATATCAAAAGGTGATGTAGAAGACGGGGCATCATTTACTTGGGACCAGCAGATGCGAGACTTCCTTCTTTATTCCATCCAGGCTACAAGCCTATTTTCTGGTCTCACTTACACCTGGGTGAGTGTTTCCTCTTCAGTAAGTTCAGCTTCCACACACACCCAGCACTGTGTGAAACCAATCTGCTGGACAGTTTTTAAGACTGTGTTTTAAGTTTTATTTTTTATGTCTTATGTTTATAATTCACTCCTGAGATGAACATCCTGTTAAGGTTAGCTATCAATTGCTAGGCAACCTAGTGTTATGTGCTACTAACTTCACAAAAGTGTAAATAAAGGATCTTCTTTTGGTGAAAAAAAGAGAAAAAAATATATGTATACACAAGAGAGTTGGAATAGATATGCAGCTACTTTTTCTTAGTTCATTGAGAATAAAAGTTTGTACTAATATTGTTTAGAAAGACATCATGTCTGCATCTTATCTTCTGAATAGCTACTACAAAGACGACAATATGCAATGCATTAATTATTGTAACTGTCCTACTATCCTGTTTTGAAACTGTTTTATTATTATTTTATCTTTTTTCTCATTAAAAATAATAAAAGTAAAAAAAAAAAAAGAGTTATCTAGACAGTATCTAGCAATGAATTCTGAGCCTGCAAACACTTACTTCAGAAGTTGCTGGAGAGTTTGATAAAGCTCCAGTGTATACCGTGTGCCTCTACGATACACTGAGTGATTTGGGCTCACGAGCCACAACACACGATGCAGGGAATGTTTGCAAAGAAGCTTCTAATCCCCATCAGACAATGTCAGTCCTTATCCTTATGGACGTTTTGATATGAACTCAGACCTCATACAGCGGGACCTTCCAGGGATAGGGTATATTTCCTCTATAGACTTAGTGAGGGGGAACTTTGGCTTGTGCCAAGACGTGGTGAGACACAGCCTAGAGCATCTGGAATGAATTCTGTCAACCCTCCCTTCGAACACATAGCTCCTTGGGCCTCTTGCCTCATTGATCTTGGGAAGCCCTGCTCACCAGACCTCCAAGAAGAGGAATACATGCTAACATCCATCATCTGCCAGTGGATAGCCTTGACACCTTTGCATTCCTGGATCCAGTGAGGCCTTACAATGCCCTCAGAAGTCCATGGCAGGCTTCTAACCTGCTCCTTCATCTGACCATGCTTTGTAACACATGGACTCTAAATACTGATGCTAGTACTCTGAGCACTCTAACAAAACAAAATGACTTTGATATAAGGCAGTTTTGTTTTAGCAAATAAATAGGGAAGCACATTTGCAGTGTTTCTAAAGCTCCACTTCTCTCAGATTTTCCATTTGGATGTTATGTGTTAAGCCCATCCTTAGTAACCCCAGCTAGTCATTATCATCACTAATGACAAAACAAAACAGATGTTTATTTGCATAATGATGCTGACTCAGTAGTCTAGAGGGAACATTCCTATAGAGAAGGAAGCTACAGTCCACACTGTGCAAGTGATCAGCTGCTAATTCTGAATGGGCCAGAGCTGCAGCTCCCTAGAGAAGTGGAATTGTGGCTGGAGAGTCCAAAGAGGTTCTCAAAGTGGAGCTAGACAATCTTACACAAAGACTTAAATTACACGCTCCTGTGAAGGACCACTTGAGCAGCTCTCTTTGAAAGAAGAGCAATCATCCCCATTTTGGCTGAGCCTGACCCTATTTCCTTGTATTAATATGTACAGAGCTGGCTAGGACTTTTTCTTATACCTTCAGTTGGTTTTAAACAATGAAGTTTGGTCTATCCGAGGTGCTGGTGGTAGTCTTTGGAGATAGTACACATGTTTCCCTGATAATCCTAACCTGCTGCTCTTTAATATGACAGGACAAAGAGCCAATGTGCTATGCTGTGGCTAGGATCAAGCCTGAAGACAAAAGCTATGACTTCCTGGGGCTTGAAAGATCAGAGCTAAAGCACCAAACTCAACATTAGGTACTATCTCGGTATTGCAATGCAAATTATTCTTTCTGCATATCCTTCTCTCTGCATATGGCCCAGATAAACACAGGGCTCCTACCTAGCCCAGCTCTTGGCACTGGTACTTCTCACCACTCTCATCACTCATCTTCAAGGCCACTCACTTCCTTCTTCACAAATTAATAAAATATGAGTTTGCTTTTGAGTAAGGGTCTTTGCTTTGGATAGCCATCTTTGTGGCTGGACTTTAGATCCCTTGGCCCCCTATGTTTATAAATATGCTTTAGTGTCTTTATTCTTGGCATGGAAGTCCAGGCATGGTGTTGCACACCTATAATACCAGTGCCAGAGATGCTGGAAACAGCAGGATCACTATGAGTCCCAGCTGCATAGTGAGACCCTGTACCAAATACATAAAAACAAAATAAAATTAATTGTCTTTCAAGAGACATGTTAGGGGCTGGGGAGATAGCTCAACAGTCTAAGGCCCTGCCTGGCAAGTACAAGGACTCAGGTTAGATCCCTGCCCTGGAACCTGGGCATGCTGCTCTGGCCACTGAGCCTGGGTGTAGTGGTGCACGCCTGCAATTCCAACACTGGGGAAGATAAAAACATAGGTATCACTAGGAGTCCCGACTGCCTAGTGAGACCCTGTATCAAATACATAAGTTTAAAAAAAGAAAGAAATACACTATAATATTCTTAGTGTAGGTTGTACTGGAAGCGTTAGGTTTGAGTTAACTTGGGATTCTAATAATTTATCCTTCAGATTACAAATACAAACTTCTTGGACAGAGATGAGAACCAGGAAGGTTAGTCTTCAGGATCCCATTTTGGAAAAAGAATTTTTAGGCCTGGTCAGTAAACAACCTAGGAAGGTCTTATTAGGCAGAGATTTAAAATACACACTCAAGAATGGAGTGGGTGTGTTCAGAGAATTGAGATGCGTTATGACCCATAGATGAGTATATTCACAGAGCCTTGGATCATCTTTAAGGTGGGTGCCTTAGGATGTGTCTTCTCCCTGTTTATCAAACTGCCCATCTGCAGGGCCTATATCAGAATGCAGACCATCGATATGTATTTGAAGTCGACATACACTGCCCAGTAATATCCTCCTCCTTTGAAAATGGAGATCTGTAAAAAACTCCAATTTATAGCTAGAAAGCGTAGGTCTAGAGACTAATTTACAGCTTTATTATGTTTTTTTTTTTTAATTTAGGAATTTTTTTAAAGAATGCTTTCTGGAAGGAAAAAAGACTTGAGTAACTTTTGTGTCCAAAAGCTTCAGCTTTTCTTTTAATTTATTTTTTGAATCTGGATTTCCTTGTCTTCTTTCTACTTGCTTTTATTCCTTCTATCCTGCCTCAGAACTAGCACCACCATAAGGCAATAAGCAGTATATATTGGTGTGTAGGTTTGCATATGTATACATTTGTAATTTGTCTCCTCAGAAAAAAATATCTTTTGTTTTCTTTGGTGTGTGTGTGTGTTTCTGTGTGTGTGTGTGTGTGTAGTCTTTGTCCTTTTAGTAAATACATTGCATAGTTAATTATAATTTCATAAAAATAATAACAGATGATCTCATGCCATGCATGCCGAGCATTTGTACAATTTCAGTACCTTTAATATTATAGTTTTCAAGCCGGGCGTGGTGGCGCATGCCTGTAATCCCAGCACTCGGGAGGCTGAGGCAGGAGGATTGTTGTGAGTTCGAGACCAGCCTGAGCTACAAAGTGAGCTTAAAGCCAGCCTGAACTGCATAGCGAGACGCTGTCTCAAAAAGACAAAAAAAAAAAAAAAAAATAGTTTTCAGGGCTGGGAAGATGGCTTAGTAGAATAAGCACTTCCCTGGCAAGCACAAGGGTCTGAGTTCAATCCCTGTTCCACAAAAAAAAAAAAAAAAAAAAAAAAAAAAATCATAGTTTTCAAGACACACAAAATAAAAATTTGAGGAAAAAATGACACTTTGCAACAATTTAATAATTCATTACAATATAGTAGCATCGCAGTAGTATTCAACAGCGACAGTCTTTCAATATTTCCAGTATACATTTTATTTACAAGAATTTATAATTTGGTAAACTTCATTCTAAGAAAACTTGGCAATTAAGATTTGGACTGAAGATATCTATTTTGGAAGGGATGCTGTTTTGCTGTTTCCCTAGCAATATGTAAACATGTTGTATTCTAATGAGGTCAAAGGATCTTGTAGACATAATGTCAGCAGAGTTAGCAAGGCCTAGAAAAGTGTGCATGGCTAGGCATTATTTGTTTCCAGAGTAAGTGTCTTGTTGCAATATCTACCAGAGTCCCTGACCGCTAACCAAAGCAATCTTGCCACTTCAACTGCCACAGATGCTTAAATTGGACTTGAAGGTGAGGGTTCAAGGAAGGAGGTGTCTTCCTTGTTAATTCCTGCCATCTGGTCTGAATCTCACTCCAGGGAGAAGCAGGCTGGCAAGTGACAGCTTAGAGCATGGCTGGTCTTCACAAATGCCACCCAATCCTCTTCTGTGTAATTGGTACCTGAATTTGCATAGATTTGCATAAATTATGCATCCATCAGGATTCTTTTGGTGCCCATTTAGAATTAAAATAACTTTGCTATTTTTAAGATGTCAATTCTGAGTGGCTTCTTTCTCCTTGTTTTCTTTTTATTTTTAAAGAGCATAAAAAATAGCTTAAAAAATTAAAAACAATAGTTTTATGAAACAAAATAATAGGAATTCAACAACGGTTGCTGTGTTGCATAATGTTATCTTCAAATTAGTTGTTTAGATTACCAGATATAAGTATGCAAAATGGTAAAAATAAATAAATAAATACATAAAAAAGAACAGTAGTAAGAAATTAAGAAGGAGAAGGAAAAAAATTTAAGCTCTAACTGCTCCTTTCTATAGACCAACAGAAATAAGAAGTACAATTATCCAAGTATATCCTTGGATATATAAATATATATATATTTCCTTTTCTTCTTTCTTTCTTTCTTTAGTCCTTTTCCTCATCCCAGTTGTTCCTACACTTTGAACAGATTTTTTTCCCTTGCACAGTGTCTATTGTATCTTTCAAGTTTTATTTACTCTCTCAGGTTCTTACACTAGGAAGGCAATATGATGTTTGCACACATGGCTCTGATTTATTTCACTTATGAGTATGGTCTCTACCTGTATCCATTTACCTACAAAAGCTTCCAGGCTATCTTTTTTATACCTGGCATTGTGTATTATTCTCTTAGGGTCTCACAACCATATATGCTCTGTCCATAAGAAAATTGTTCATTTGAACAATAAGTATTGATAATGAGTGAAGGCCAATGCCTTTCCTTTCCAAAAATGAGCTTTAAGCCAATATCTGAAAGCCGTCTTGAGCTGGAGGGCAACCAGAAGTGCATATACATTTCAAGAGTGATGTAGAGGCAAAGCCGGGCACAGGGAAGGCAGAACCTTGTAGGAGATCCCATGGCAGCAGAAGGGGAGCTGACTTGAGCCTGTGCATCCCCTTCTGCCCAGCACAGGAACTGTGTCTACTTCCTCCTTCGGGAAGGAAGAAAACAAGTGTAAAGAAAGGTGGAGAAAGGATAGCTTAGAATTTTCTACTTGACCACAGGCCCTTTCTCTAGTTCTTGCAGGACCTTAATGACAGTATTTCCTCTTGATACATTCTGCTTCAGTTGCTGACAGCACTGCCTTCTTTTGTTGGAAGGCTTCAGAAGAAGAGCAAAATTAAATGTTCTCAAATCTGTTGCTTTGCATTAATATACTTTTGTGTGTTTTGTAAAGGATTATTTTTCTTTCTCTCCACTATTGAGATCTCTAAAGGGTCCTGGGCTCAAAGCTTATACAACTCTGGATCTCTCCCCTTCAATGCCAATCAGCACTCCTTGGAGAAAGCATAC
This sequence comes from Ctenomys sociabilis, assembly GCA_004027165.1. Taxonomy (NCBI): domain Eukaryota; kingdom Metazoa; phylum Chordata; class Mammalia; order Rodentia; family Ctenomyidae; genus Ctenomys; species Ctenomys sociabilis. Next base: position 39,582 of record PVKA01017444.1, on the reverse strand, counting down.
CCCACTGCCCAAGAGCTAGATCAGGTACAGCCAGAGTGGATCTCCAAAATCCAAACCTAGGTATTCATCAATCAGCTCCAGGTGGTGCTGACTGGCAATGAAGTTGAAGGAAAGTTAGTGTAGAGAAATACGAATTAATGGAAAGTCGGGCCTTAGAATTGGCTCTCTTCAATTTATACTGTTCCCACACCATTCTTCCTTCCCCATGAGAGTTATTATCAACTATTGTAAAGAAAAAATAACATAAAAAAGGTTTACCTTGGCCAAAATTAGGAAAGTATGTGTCTATTTTCAGTGTAGTGATATCTGGGCACAAGTAAAGAACATCATCTTTTTGATAGCAATAGTATGTTCTCAACCAAACTTCACTTCTATAGAAACAAAGCATTCTCAGTAGCCTATTAAATAACTAAGTCCATCAGGTAACACACAGCCCCACTGCTGTAACCCAAGGTAAAAAGTGGCCTCCTATAATTATAAATGAACACTCCTTTCGGTAAATCTTCCCAACATTAGGAATCTTTAGTCCAGAAGCCATAAGGGATGGATCTCAGATGAATAGCTATTTGGCCCTCTGTCCTCAGAGCATTGCCTGAAATCCTAAGGCCATATCTTTGTTGCTAAAACAAAAGGCCTAATCTGAGACAACTGATAATTCTCAAAGCTTGAGAATTTATTGGAATACAGTGGCTAGACTGCAATGCTTAAGAGAGCCCTGGTATATGCCCCTAACTCTATTCCCAAGACTGAACTCAGAAAAATACAGCCCCAAGTGTATGCTAAAGTACAAAGGTACATTCCTTCTAAACATAGCCACATAGATGTGACTGTATCATTCTGGGGGTTCTCTGGTCACATGAAAGTAGATGATGTGTAGACTGTGTTACAACATATCCCTTTTCTTTACCAATGAAAATAACTACCAATTCACTCCAAATATAACAACACCAAGATTTTAGCAAATCTATTCAACTATGAAAGATATACTTTTTCCCCCAAATTTATGTACTCCATTTCCCATTAAAAAGTAAAAGAAGACTTGAAAGATTCATCCTTGCTCTCTTTCCTCTGATCTAGAGTGATCTGCCCTCACCTCTGAAGCTCTCCCTCTCACAATGGGGTTGGGGGGGTAGAATATATTTGTCCTGACTCAGCCTCACTGAGCTGCCTGGAGTAGAGATAGGTAGTGTTGAAGCAGCTAACATTTCAGAAAGGATGCTCCTTGGTTAAAATCCTCTGTTTTGAATCTCCACTTCTATGCCATTGTCTAACTTCCTGCAGCAGACGGAATTACACAGCTCACCTTGCAGAGCTGGGAAATGAGAACAGAGTTGTTTCTTCAAGATCACTGAGCCTATGTTTCTTGTTCTGTTTTTCATAGTTTTGAGTGTTGTTTTTCTGACTCTAAGATACAAACCATAGAGGGACAATTCCATTACCTCCCAAGCAATGCTCTTGCCATGGATTGGAAACATTTGTGTCATAACCAATTAATTATGTGCCTTCAGTGTCAGGGAAAAAGTCATGTACTTTCCATAGAGATAATTCTGCTCAGTACCAGCCTACATGCCAATAAGAGCCAAGAAATACTTGTTTTCTACTGATTATCTTCCAAGACATTCAAGCTTTTACATACTAATGAACAGCTCAAAGTGTGTGTGTGTGTGTGTGTGTGTGTGTGTTTGTGTGCGCGTGTGTGTGTTTTATTGAAGTACAAATATCAATGAGACAGGTTTACGATACCTTAACAAACAATTTGATAAATTAATACATTGCAAACTGTTTTCATAATGTTTTGGTATCATAGAAGGTGCATACATGATCTTATACTTACAGACATTATTATACAATATGTCTCTTATCAGTAAATTAAGAGTGTAACTGCTTACGTATCTTATTTTTTTATACCTGAATTACATCAAAGATTCAATAATTAGTACTTTCTACCTTGCTATTTTCCTACTGGTTATCCATAGTACTAGAACCCGACATAATATCCTGTCCAACCACCATTAGTGCAAATCTTGCCTCTCATAGAATTATGTAGAAGCACAGCATTATCTATCACAACTGTACTGTCCTTACACACACATCATGATTCTTCCTTTCTATACCCCTTCCTTTGTCTACACCTGTCAAAGATGGGCACTCCATTGTCATTCAACTAACTTAGGTACTTGAATTCGACAACACAATCCAACACAGTCCAGCATTCCACAACAATAGTGAGTTATCTGAAGACCTAGATAGAGCAAGACTTATATACCAACACATGTACTTTATGTTTCTTATGCGGTCAATGAAGTCCCCTCAGGGTTTATCTTGTAGTGCTGTACCTTATTCTGCAGATCCGTTGTCTGTGTCATCCTTGTGGATGAGACACGGCCAATGCTTGACCAGTTTGATCTCTGTGAGAGCCTGAGAGAAAGTTTTCTCTCCATATGACTCTCCCCAGGCACACTATAGAACTTCAATCTCTTTCCTCTTTGGCTCCATAATATCCTTGTTCAGGAAATTTGGAGCTCAACTGAGTTTCATGATGTTGCAGTTCTCCTATGTCCTGAGTCTTCGCTGAGCTTGAAAGGCTAAGGCCAAAATGTTGGCTGACCTTGTGGCTCTTCTATTTCTCCAACTCTGACTTGTGATCTTAGGTTGTTAACCATCCAGAAGAAAAGCTGATTAGTATCCTGCAGCATATGCCATTCACTTTGCCTTATCTGACTCAATTGATTTTAGTTGTTGTACGTTTCCTTTTGTATTTCTGCTCTTCGCTTCTTATACTAGGGACACTATATGATATTTACACATGTATGTCTGGTTTATTTCACTTATGAGTATATGTTCAAGTGGCATCCACTTCAGTATAAATGCTGCAAACTTATCATTCTTAACAGCTGAGTAATACTCCATTATACAGAAATACCACATCTTTTTCAACCATTCCTCATGTGATGGACATCTTGGTTGTTTCCAAGATTTTGCTATCACACATTGTGCTGCTATAAACATAGGTACACATATATCACTGTGATACAATGTTTTCAGTTCCTTTGGGAAAATTCCCAGTAGGGGATAGCCGGCTTGAATGGGATTTGCAGTCCTACTCTTTTGAGGACTCTCCACACTGACCTCCACAATGGTTGTAGCAGTCTACATTCCCACCAGCAGTGAAGTGCTCCCTTTTCCCCACAACCTCTCCAACATTTGTTGTTGGTTGATTTCTTTATGATAGCCATTCTTTCTGGAGTGAGATGGTATCTCAGTGTTGTTTTTATTTGCATTTCACGGATGACTAGCGATGGGGAGCATTTTTTCATATATTTATTCACTTCTTTAATTTCGTCCTCTGAGAAGTGTGTATTCATCTCAGATGCCCATTTCTGAATTGGGTCTTTAAATCTGAGGGCCCTGTTATACCTGAGTTCTTTATATATTCTAAACAGTAGACCTCTGTCTGATTGCTTATTAGTTAGTATTTTCTCAAAATTTGTGGGTTGTCTTTTCACTCTGTTGACAATTTCTTTTGACATGCAGAAGCTCCTTAAGAAGAGTTGATCCCAGTTGTTGATTCTTTCAAGTGCTTCCCATGTGAATATATGTTTGTTCATGAACTCTTTACCTACTCCTATGTCTTCAAGAGTTCCTCCTACTTTCTCTTCCAGGAGATTGAGTGTTTCTGTTTTAACGTTTAGATCTTTAATCCATTTTGACTTTAACTTAGTGCATGGTAATAGAGCTAAGTCAAGTTTTAATTTTCAGCATGTAGAAAGCCATGTTTTCCAGCACCATTTGTTAAAGAGGCTATCTTTCTTCCAGTGAGCTTGTGTAGCCCCTTTGTGGAAGATCAGATGGCTGAGTGTGTTTGTAGATGCCTCTGCAACTTCTAATCTATTCCACTGATCCTTGGGTCTATTTTGTTGCCAATACCATGTTGATTTTATCACAGTGGCTTTGTAGTATAATTTCAAGTGAGGAATCGTGATGCCTCCTGCCTTGTCTTTATTGGCCAAGATTGCCTTTGTTATTCTAGGTCATTTGTGGTTCCAAATAAATTTTAGGAATGATTTCTGTATGTCTGGGAGGTATGTTGGTGGCAGTTTGATAGGGATTGCATTAAATCTACACAGCAATTTTGGGAGTATAGCCATCTTCACAAATGTTGGTTCTTCCTATCCAGGAGCATGGAATATCTTTCCATTTTCTGAAATCCTCTATAATCTCTTTTCTTAGGGTGTTGTAATTTTCCGTGAAAAGATCTTTGACTTCCTTGGTTAAGTGAATCCCAAGGTATTTCATTTTCCGCTGTGCTATTGTGAAAGGTATTGTTTCTATTGTTTCCCTTTCCGTGTGCTTGTTATCTGTGTAAAGGAATGCTATTGACTTCTGAGTATTGATTTTGTATCCTGCTATGCTACTGAATTTCTGTATCAGTTCTAGTAGTTTCTTGGTGGAATTTTTGGGGTCTTCCAAGTATCATGTGATCTGCAAATAGTGATAATTTAACTTCTTCTTTACCTATTCTTATTCCCTTTATTTCTCCCTCTTTTCTAATGGCTGTTGTTAAGGATTCCAAGACTATATTGAATAGGAGGGGTGATAGAGGACATCCTTGTCTTGTACCTGATTTAAGAGTTAAAGATTTCAGTTTTTCCCCATTCAGGATTATATAAGCTTTTGGGCTGTCATAGATGGCTTTTATCAAGTTAAGATAGAGTCCATCTATTCCAATTTTCTGTAGGACCTTGAACATGAATGAGTGTTGGACTTTGTCCAAGGCTTTCTATGCATCAATGAGATGATCATGTCGTTTTTAGATTTCAGTCTATTAATATAGTGTATTACATTTATAGATTTTCAAATATTGAACCATCCTTGCATCCCTGGGATGAATCCTACCTGGTCATGGTGTATGATCTTCTTGATGATTTGCTATATTCTATTTGTCAGGATTTTATTGAGTATTTTTACATCTATGTTCATGAGGGAGATTGGCCTGTAGTTCTCCTTTTTGGTTGTGTCTTTCCCTGCTTTTGGAATCAGTATTATACTTGCCTCCAGAAATGATTTTGGGAGTACTGTTTCCTTTTCAACTTCACTGAAGAGTTTGTGTCGTGTGGGGATTATATCTTCTATAAATTTCTTGTAGAATTCAGCTGTGAATCCATCAGGATCTGGACTTTTCTTTGTCGGTAGGCTTTTTATTACATTTCGTATTTTGTTGGCTGTTATTGGCTTATTGAGAGTTGTTATATCTTCTTGATTCAGTTTTAGTAAAAAGTATGGAATGCTTCACGAATTTGTGTGTCATCCTTGTGCAGGGGCCATGCTAATCTCTGTATCGTTCCAATTTTAGCATACGTGCTGCAGACGCGAGCACCAAAGTGTGTTCGCAAAATGACACATAAAAAGTTTTCTCTTCAGAGGAGTGGGTGGTCTGGCCATTCTAAATACCACGTCTCGGGCATGAGCATAAACCAGTCTCTAGTCCCTGGTGATGCTCCTTTACATGCAAGAGTTCAGTTCATCTTCATAACAGCCCTCGAAGGTAGTAGTTTTTTTATTACCTATCAGAAAACTGATGTTGAATGAGATATGATGCTTGCCCTCATCCTCAGCATCAGCCAGGAGTGACTGATGGGACCAAGGAGATGGCTCAGCAGAATAAGCGCTTCCCTGGCAAGTGCAAGGGTCTGAGTTCAGTTCCTGGTTCCACCGAAAAAAAAGGAGTGACTGGAGCCTGCATGGCTCTTCCCATGCTTCTTATCACTTCTTTTCATCCACAGTAGTGAGTCACCGAGCACACTATGAAGAGAGTTTTGCTTGCTAGGTCCTTATCACATTAAAGACATTGTAGATCCAGCAAGAGTTTCTCAGAGAGGAGTGAGATAACCCCACAGGAGCCCTTATGTCTGGCCTGCATCCAGGAAGACTTCTTAGTCTTCCTGAGACCAAAACTCCAAGATACAACAATGAAACCTGTCAGCACTGAGTTCCTCTTACAGCTAGAAGCTGACCAGACTAAGTGGTGGTGTGTGTGAAGCCCAGGGCTTTCTGCTTGCCCTAACGTCTCCTGAAAGACAAATATTGCAATCTCTAATCACTTGCCAGCCTCTGCAGACTTCCTGTTTTCTTTGGTGCTTTATCACATCTACTGCTCCCCTGTGCAGGATTAAATTTATGTTCCCTAAAGAACAATGATGAAGGTTTAGGGGTGAGGCCACAGTGGTTTTCTTTGTTCCCACAGTCTAAAGTAATCCATAGATAAGTTTCTTCTTCAGCCTGTTTATAAGATCTAAGTTAAACAGACTCTTCTGTTTGACACAAACTCTATCTTCATGCACGGGGCACAGAAGTTTGCAAAGAAGATCGTAATCTAAGTGTTGACATTTTAAAAATCATCAACGGAATGTCACATTTTCATAAGCCATCACCAGCCCCTTTAATTTTTATCTTATTCCTTACTCCATTCATCTCTAAAGAGCGATGAATTAATCTGCCTTGAGACCCAGGTTGGTATTGAGATGGCTTAGTATTTCCTTTACTTAAACTGGTAAGAGCAATTCTTATGATTAAATTCAAGCATTCTGAGATGTGAGATGGTCACTGTTATAAGTTCCTGTGCCCCTAATTTCAAATCCCCTAAAATCCATCATTTATTCTGTTACTTTTTTTCACCAAAATTGGCTTTTCCTCCCTAGACTAACATTCTTCAGTTGTATTAGAAAGAATCATAACAGAAAAAAACATTGTTAGAGACAATTTCAGTACTGACATCAGAATTCGCAGATCTTAAGGAAAATGTCTAAACGTGTAGTGCTTCTTATTGAAAGCTCATTTAAAATCATTTTCTTCCCCTTTGCTTCTTTGAAAATGTAGAAAGTGGAATAAATGATATAAAAGTTTTCTTCTAATGCTGATTTATGATTCTAAGAGTGTATATAACATAACTCTTCAAAAGCTCTAAATATTATCTCTTAGAAATAATATTAAATGACTTAAGATATTTTCATTATACCAAAATAATTATAATAGAATCTTTTTCTTTCTTTCTCTTTGCTAAAACATAATCCCTCATTGGTTAAAATAAATATATTTTATAAGGAAGAATGAACTACCTTTTCTTCACCGACTGTAAGGCTGACATTCTTCTAACAGATAATAATTAATAAAAGGAAAACAAAACAAATACATTTAGGCAGAATTTTACATGGCATGAAACCTTTCATAAATGAGGAACTAGGAGCTTGGGATACAGCTCAGTGGCATAGTGCTTACCTGGCAAGCACAAGGTCCTGAGTTTGATTCTTGGTTAATTAAAAAAATATAGATTTCAGAAATGAGGATTCAAAGACAGAGAAAAATATGTAACTGTATTCTTAATTTCCACAAAAAGTGTCAGTCACATATGTATATAATTGATGAAAAAATTGGAATGTGACCCAAGGGTAGTAAACTGGGGTAAGGGAAGGACTTAGCTACACTTAGTTGGGTTCTTCTTGGCCTCCAGGTAAAAGACAGAATACCTCTGAAGTGAGAGGGTTTTTTTGTTTTGTTTTGTTTTTGTTTTTGTTTTTTGTATTTTTAGGAAAGAGTCTACAGGGTATTCAGGGTCTCACTGCTAGATCAGACTCGTAGTGATCCGCCTGTTTACATCCTCCCAAGAGCTGGGATTATAGGTACACGCCACCATGCCCCATCTAAATTGTCATTTCAGTGTGCCCCAGGGGCAGGGGCAGCACAGCAGGCCCAGGGATAAAACCCGGGTCCCTGCACCTGCTTTCAGGTGCTTTAATTTGCTAAGCTATTTGCTAGCCCTTCTGAAGTGAGAGTTGACCTGCGTTCAGACAAGGCAATCATGAGACGCCTTCAGGAGGGACTTTTTGGGGAGAAAAGAGTTCAGAGTAAGCTTTCTGTTCATATAGTTTTCATAATTTCTGAGGTGCCATATTTTGGGGCAGCACATCAGACTCCCAGAAATTTCTTTCCTTTTCTTTCTGATAACAAAACAGCATGATTATCTAAAAAGATACAGAAAAGGATAAAACTGTCACAAAAAGAATATTACAGACCATTTTTTGCAAATATGTATACAAACTCCTCAACAAAACATTAGTAAACTATATCTAGCAACATACCAAAGGACAGCACCATATGCAAAAGCTACCATTACACTAGGAATATAAAATTAGTTAAGATCTGAAAATCAATTCATGGAGTATGCTTAACCAATAGATAAAGGACTAAATCAACATGATTATCTAAAAAGATATAAAAAAGGATAAAATTCAGCATTCCTTGATGATGAAAATACACAATAAGCTAAGAATGTACAGAAGCATCTTCTTAAATCTAACAAAGAAAGTCTGTACACATTTCAGAGTCAACATCATACTTAATGGTCAAAGAACAAATGTTCTTTCTTTGAGATCAGAAATAAGACAAGAATGTCTACTGTTGCCATTTCTGTTGAATGCTGTACTTGAAGTTCTAATCAGAGTATCCAAATTAGAAAGGAAACAGTTAAACTATCCTTATTTGCTAAGGAAGTACAGAGAAAATCCTGACTAATCTACTAAAAACAAAACTATTAAGCACATAAGTGAATCCACCAAAATTTCAGAATACAATATAATCATGCATAAATTAATTATGTCTCTATACTTATAATGAACAATTTGAAAATAAAGAAATTAATTTCATCCACAATAGCATTATTAAAATAAAATACTTAGAACATTTAATAAGAGAAGTTATCAAAAGAATTATCAGAAAACTGATACTCGCAAAACTAAAAAACACAAAGAAATTAATATGTGCTACAATAAAAAGAGAGCTATCCCATGCCCATAGATTGAAAATAGTATTAGAATAATAATATTTCCCAACTTGATCTACAGATTCACCACAATCCATATAAGTTGACCTCAAAATTCCAAGGAAAATTCAAAGGATCTAAAATATCTGAAACAGGGGCTGGGGAGATGGCTCAGTGGAATAAGCGCTTCTCTGGCAAGTGCAGGAGCCTGAGTTCAATCCCTGGTTCCACCAAAAAAATAAAGTATCTGAAACAATTTTGAAAAAGATTTAAAGTCACAGGCCTCCTGATTGCAAAACTTAACTATAGGATCCCTTTGAGCATGCTTAATTGTGTCTTCAGCAGTCTTTAAGACCTAACCACCTTACATTTGTGACTCCACTGCACCAAGATGAAGTCTCTGTGGTTGTTGGGCAGACGAGAACAGGCTAAGGATTTGCATATGAGAACAACGACAAAAAAAAAAAAAAAAGAGAACAATGACATGGTGCGTTCATGTCCGGTCCACCTGGTCCAGTAACAGAGAAGACAGAGTGCATCCACAGTCCATTCACAGTGGAATTCAAAAAAGAAAAAAGGAAAGAAGTCCATGCCTCAGTTCCCATTTTTTAATGATAACTAAAACAGTAAAACCTCAAAGTCATAAATATTTATAAGCAATATTTGATTATAAAATTTAGAAGAAAAATTCTTCACATTCTGATAGTATGACTAAATGTCTATCATATTCATATTCATATTTTTTTTCAGAACTGGGGATTAAACTCAGGCCCTTGCTCTTGCCAGGGAAGCACTTATTCCACTGAGCCATTTCCCCAGCCCCTAATATTAATATATTTTTAAAAATACCAAGAAAATTATCTTAAGGCTTTTGAAATAAAATTATTTTATATACATTAACACCAATCAGTTAACCCTGAAAAATAACCTTCACTTATACAATGTAAAATAATTATCCTTGACAATGACTAGAAACATCAGTCACCATAAGGCTACAAAGAGATTCATACTCTTAAGAGCAAAGTTAGGAAAACAAAAGTAATTACACACATGAGAAGTACCAAGGCAGAATTTTGTTGCATGTACAGCACCTGAGTGGTTGACCTCTACCAATAAAAGACCAAAATAAGGGCTGGGGAGATGGCTCAGTGGAATGAGTTCTTCCCTGGCAAGCACAAGGGCCTGAGTTCAATCCCCAGTTCCACCAAAGAAAAAAATTTTTAAAAAAGACCAAAATAACACCTCATTTGGCAAAAAATAAAAATAGAGATCTACAAACAGTGAAAAATGCGCACCTTAAAAATTCAATAATAAACATCAATCATACTTGTTTTTAAATGATGTGACATTTGCAAATTATATTCATGTAATTTTCTACCTTTTTAGGTCACTTAAATTGCCAATAAAGTTTCAATGGTCTTATTCTCTGTGCAATGATACATAGGTCTGATTATATCATGCAGATAGCAAACACAATGTATAATAAAACTGCATACCACCAATAGACTTTTCTAGTATTAATAATTACATTGTTGAAGTGTGTCTTTTTGCCAATAAGCATGCTTGGATTTATGTAAACATATTGCCAATCCCAGGCCAATCTAGAGTATAAGCTCCACAAAGGCAGAGTTCTTTTCTCTATTCATGCATATATCCCCAGAGCCTAGAATGGGGCCTAGCACACAGTAAACATTCAATAAAGATTTACTCAGTGAATGAAAAACAAAACTTAATGTAAAGTTCCAGCAGTCAAAAGAGGGGAGGCAAAGCAGCAGGTGCATGGTGTGTCTATATAACCACCAAGGTGCTGTTGCAGGCTACATAGAGCTCCATGGTCACATAGCCTCTAGTGTCATGTCACCAGGTGGGGCCTCCAGGTTGCAGGGGGAGAACCTGAAGGGCCCCTGGGTAGAACTGCAGTTCAGCAGAAGTGGGAATGAGAGTGATGCTCCATCCTCAGTTTCCGTTTATGATGGTGACATGGAAAAAGCACCACTAGATGCCCAGCATGAATCTGGATGGAATATCTCCAAGAGTTTTCACAGGGACAGCCCGCTGGCTCACAGACACAGATCCTAATAGAACTTTTGAAACAGCTACACGTAGCATTGGAGAAAGAAAAACAGCTCTCAGAGGAGGATTATATTGAGGGAAGAAAAGAAGTTAAAGCATCATAAAGAAAAACTCACATTGGATTAGATTGGCAAAGCTGTCCAGAAAACACATCCTTTACAGAGTTTCTTTTCAGACACCAGAAGTTCATAGCTACTCTCAGCATGACAAACATGAACATTATGAAGAATGGGAACATTTTCTCCATAGAATTTCTAAAGGCTTTCCTTTCATCTCTGCCACTACCTCACTTACTAATTACTGGATTGGGGATCTATATAAGAAAGCATCTGACAGCCTCCACCAGAACTTTTAGTGAAGAATTTTTGGATACAACTTTGTTCACATTTTTATAGGCCACTAAGTTACATGAAATAGTATAGGCAGTAAGTTAGGACTAGGCTCTCAAAAGAGCCAGTGTAAAAGGTGAAACACCTTATAACTATGGGAGAGACAGGCACCTCCATTCTGAGCCAGATCTCAAAACAAAAGACAAAATAAACACACCCACATGCTTCCTAAGGGTAAATATCAAGGATCAATATTCAAAATAGCTTGGATCACCTAAAGAAAGCAAGGAAGAGGCTCTAGCCCAACTCCATAAAGGACAAATCCCTGTTTTATATTTGTGCCTGCCTCTACATGATTTGATTTACCCGTTTAATCCCAATTTAATCAATTCTTTGATTTATTTTATTTTACAGAGTAAAAACAAAAACAAAGTCAGAAACAGAGTAATATACAATACATACAGTACACAATTTTAAAACAAGAATAAAAAATTAATAATGGTTAATATTTTATGTATTTTCATTATCAAATCTGTTCCTCAGATTAACAGATGTAAGTATGAAAGATTGAATTTAATCAATTTTACTTGAGCAATTATAATTGTAATCTTGTTGGTTGACCAGTTTTGTCCCACCTCATGCCCACCTTGTGATGTCCCATTTTTCCCACCTAGGACCTGTCTCATGTCTTAGATGTGCTCTATAAAAATCCCTTGCAGAGGCAGGTTTCTTGGCAGTCCATCCAGGACTCCATCTGTCTCTCTTAGGCAGAAGCTTTCTTTCCCTCAATAAATACATTCTGCTCTTAACTTCAGTGGTCCCTAGAATTCATTCTTCTATTTTACAAAACACAAACTCATACCAGACATCTAGCAGGTTGGGAGTTTCTTTCCACTATATCAGCCTGGTAGGGATTTGTATCTGAACTTGTCCCTACCATGATCCTTGGGTGGCTGTACCACTTGTTCATTTGTTCTGCTCATGCTGTGTTTCTAAGCCATATAGTGAAAGAATAGACACTAGAATCATGATGACCTGTAATTATACCCAAAGGATCAATTATATCTACTGTAAGAATTTGGTAGTAAATTGTCTTTGAAAATTACTTATAAATAGTATAAACAACTATGATATACTATTAATGATGTAATAATTAATAGTAATGTTTTAAAATATGTAGCCTTAATTCAGTTAATACACTTTATATTTCAAAAAATGGATAACATTGATATTAAAATCACTATAATAAGGAGTTTGCCCAAAAGAAATATTGTAGTCTTATAATTACACTAGAATAGAATATGTTAAATTTATATGGATGCAGATTGTCTACAAAGACCATTTAACTATATATATTATTCTTAAGTAATAAATAGAGAACAGGGTACAACTACAGATGACAATGTAAGTTGGTACACTAAGCAGCTGCTGCATTTCCAGGTAGTCAGTTTTCTGACAAAGGCACCTATTCAGTATCTTTTACCCTTCATTACACTGGATAGCTGGATTTTATCAGATTGTTTGTGCTAAACTTTTGAGCATATTTTAATTGTATAGGAGAATATGTTTACCATGCTCTCTAGGTGAGTTAGACCTTTTATTATTCTATAGTAATTCATATTACCAATTTCTCTATGATCTATCATCCTATGTTCTAGTTATATCTCTATTGAAAAAATATAACTACACTTTTAACTGAAAATATTAAAACTCTTAAAGGAAACAGTGTAATTCTTTGTGACCTTGAATTATACATTACTGGGAGGAATATAAATTTGTTCAGCCACCACAGAAAACAATTTGATAGTTTCTTTTATTTTTTAAAATTTTTTATTTTATTGAAATACAAATATCAATCAGACAGTTTCAAGACACCTTAACAAGACAGATTCGATAAATTTATACATTGCAAACAGTTTTCATAATGTTTTGGTATCATACAAGGTGCATACATGATATTATATTTACAGATATTATTTTAGCAGATGTCTCTTATCAGTAAATTAAGAGTGTAGCTTCTTACTTATCTTATTTTTTATACCTGAATTGTATCAAAAATTCAATAATTATTTTCCTAGTGGATAACCATAGTATTAGAAGCCAACATAATATCCTGTCCAACCACCATTAGCGCAAATCTTGCCTCTCATAGGATTATGTAGAAGCACAGCGTTATCTATCCCAACTGTACTGTCTATACACACACATCATGATTCTTTCTTTCTATACCCCTTCCTTTGTCTACACCTGTCAAAGGTGGGTACTCCATTGTCATTCAACTAACTTAGGTTCTTGAACTCGACACCACAATCCAACACAGTCTAGCATTCCACAACAATAGTGAGTTATTCAAAGAAGTTGTCGACCATAGCCATTTATAGCTCAGCTTAATATTATGGCCCCACGATGTACACTTCATTTTTATGCTTTTCTGCTGCATGGTTAAGACCTAGATAGAGCAAGACTTATATACCAACACATGTACTTTATATTTCTTATGTGGTCAGTGAAGTCCTCTCAGGGTTTATCTTGTAGTCCTGTACATTATTCTGTAGAGCCTTTGTCTGTCGTATAGTCTCCCTAGTATAACAAGTGAAAAGTAGAAATACATAGCCGGGCATGGTGGCGCATGCCTGTAATCCCAGCACTCGGGAGGCTGAGGCAGGAGGATTGTTGTGAGTTCGAGACCAGCTTGAGCTACAAAGTGAGCTTAAGGCCAGCCTGAACTGCATAGTGAGACCCTGTCTCAAAAAGACAAAAAAAAAAAAAAGTAGAAATACAAAAGGAAATGTACAACAAGTAAAATCAATTGAGTCAGATAAGGCAAAGTGAATGGCATATGCTGCAGGATACTAATCAGCTTTTCTTCTGGATGGTTAACAACCTAAGTTCACAAGTCAGAGTTGGAGAAATAGAAGAGCCACAAGGCCAGCCAACATTTTGGCCCTAGCCTTTCAAGCTCAGCGAAGACTCAGGACATAGGAGAACCTGTACTGCAACATCATTAAACTCAGGTGAGCTCCAAATTTTCTGAACAAGGAGATTATGGAGCCACAAAGGAAAGAGATTGAAGTTCTATAGTGTGCCTGGGGAGAGTCACATGAAGAGAAAACTTTCTCTCAAGCTCTCACAGAGAGCAAACTGGTCAAGCATTGGCCATGACTCATCCACATGGATGACACAGACAAATTTGATAGTTTCTGTAAGGTACCATATGATTTAGCAGTTCTACTCTTTACACATAAAATAAATAAAAACATATGTTCATACAATTTATGAAAGAATGGCCATGATAACTGTGATGGATAAGGTAGACTGTGAACTTGATTGACTTGTGATCTACCTAGAAAGTTAGCAAAGCATACGTCAGAATACACCTAGATGAACAGAAGACCTTGGGGTCTGTATCTGGCCACGTGCCCCTTCCTCTTCTGGCACGATTCTCCTGCTCTGCTGCTGAGCCACCATGAGCATCATGGCCCTGCCGTGCCCTTCCATCACAATGTTTCTACCTTGGAGTCAGCTGGCCATAGATAGAATCTCCAGAAATCCCAAATTATACTTCTTGTTGTGGTGAGTATTGGGTATTGCCACTCAGCAGTGGGAAGACTAAGATGGAAAATAAATACTACAGAAGTAGTCATTGTTGTGCTTACACCCAACCATATGTATTAGATGCCTCTGCAACTGATGGAAAGGTGTGGAGTTGTGAGTTAGAGAAGCCTTAAAATGGATGGGTAATTCTGGTTGGATTGTAGAAGAATCCTGTTAGGAATGCGGATAGTAAAGGCCAGGCTGAAGGGGTTTAATTTGGGAACAAGAGCTCCCAAATTGGACTATTGTCAATTGGACTAGAGGCTATGGGTGTTGCATTTGCACAAAAAGAAAGGTGTCTATATTTTGCCCATAGCCTGAGATTTTGCAGGGAAGATATTAAGAGCCATGGACTGATTGCTCTATGAGGAAATTTCAAAACAATCTGATGCTTAGGCAATGGCCTGGAGACTGCCACCAGATTTTAACCAGATTTATAGAGAGAACTGAGAGCAGAAAGCAGTACAAAACAATTTGAAAAAATTGAATTATGGCTCCAAAGAATCTAATTGTAAAGCTGGGAGTCAAAGAAGGTGTGGTTGCTAAAGAGACTACTACCATTTAAAAAGAAATTAAAGCTCTTTGTGTAGGATCAAGAAGAAATACATTTTGAGGGCATTCAGCAGTCAGCAAAACTCCACCCATCACAGGCTCAAGGGTATAAAATTGTAAACCTCTCATTTAAAAAGAGTCCTTTGGGGCCCTCCTAAGGAAGTGTTTCCTAAGTATTTGGTTCTCTAGGATTTATTACATTGAGCTCACTCATCTAGGAACTCATAGACTGCTGCAGCCATGGTCCAAGAGGGTTTGGCTACTGATTCTAACGACAGAAAATCTTGGCATTGTCCCCATAATACTGGTTTTTGCTGTACCAAATGCAAGAGTTATGAGGTCAGGGAGGTTTTCCACCCATAATTCAATGGAATAGCTGGGAAGTCAATCAAAGAGCATGTAAGACAGTACTGTGTGAATGCAGTGAAGCTGTATTTTCTCATATTGAAGGTAAGTTACTGATATAGAAGAAATTTTGTTTTCAAATAGCATAAAAAACCACAGATTTGGTCTCCAAAGGCTCCAGCAGGAATCAGGAAGACATTAGAGAGAAACCACCTGAAGAAGCAGTTGCACAGGCAACAGACTAAACAATTCTTTCCTATAAACTGTTCCTCTCAAAATACATAGACAGAGAGAGAGAGAGAGAGAGAGAGAGAGAGAGAGAGAGAGAGAGAGAGACTCTACTAATACCTCTAAATCGTTTAACCCTAAGGCTAGACACATCCCAGTTTCCCCACAGTGATCTCAGTTTATACCTATTGGCCCAGTGTAATTCTTAAAAGCTCCCTTTTGATACTTTTATTGGTCATCTCTCCCCCTGATGGGACAACATGATCAACACACATAGCTTAAAGGAGGAGAAATTCAGTTTAGCTCTCACAGTTTCAGAAGATTCCATCCAGCGTGAGCTAACCATAAGACAGGAACGTCACAGCAGAAAAAGCTGCTTAGTTCATGGTGGCCAGAAAGCAAAGCAAAGGAACAATGTCAGTGACAGAGGGGAGAGAGACCACCTACAGACCCCGAGGCCATAGTTCCACAATGCACCCCAGGAGGTGTGCTTTATTAATCCACTAATAAAGGGTAGATTTGGGGCTACCAAGTTCATACTCCAGTTCAATTGTCACAACTTTTTATCTGTTTGAATGATAAACTAGATAGTCACTTTATCCACCATACAACTTGTAGATTGTGTGTATGTTACTGCCTGATTAAATGTTTGACATCTTTGTTAGATATTGTCTTATCAAAGGCAGAAAGTGTAACTGTATCAATCACAGTTTTGCTACCAGCACCTAACACAGTACCTGGCAAAAAATTTATGTTTAATAATTATCTCCATAATGAATAGATAAATGAATGAATGTAATAATTTTTTAAGTCATCACCATACCTATTTCTAGCCTCAAGGTGTTATGGTTTGTGTCTAGTGTCCCCCAAAAGCCACATGCAGTCATGGGGCATGCTTGTAGGGTTTTTGACTGATATGTGGACCTATGCTGGTACCCTAGTGTAGGCAGCCAGCATACAGTATAAGGGAGGGAAAGAGGCCTACTCTTCCAGCTCCTCTCTTTTTTCTCTTGTTTCTTTTACTGTTTCTGCTACCATGAGCTCTTGTCCTCTCCATGTGCTACCCTGCCTTGGGGCCAACTGAGTGTAGACTGACTCCTCCACAAACTGTGAGCTAAATAAACCTTTCCTTCCTTAATTTGGGGC
>PVKA01017444.1:0-20000 GCA_004027165.1 Ctenomys sociabilis | reverse complement strand
GTGTCAGCTAATATCAAACACATTCCTAGAGTCAAGTTCTGCTTGTAAAGACCCACATACCACTCTAATGGCTTTGGGTATCTATTACATACTGGGAAAACTATGCAGAAAAGCCAAGAAGGTTTACTCTGGTGCAGATGTGGAGTTCACAAGTCAAGATAGCAGCAGTCATTTTCAACTGAATCCATACAAAGTGGTATCAGGATAGCTAAATAGATAACAGTAGCAATACCAATAACAATAGCCTGCCCATGCTTGCCAGGCAGGTGCTGTGTTGCTGAGCTATATCCCTGGCCCCGATAACTATAATTTTACAAAGGAAAGATAGATTCATTTCTCATGCCATAAAATAGGACAAATTTTAACTCTATCAGAAATGTAATGAAATGAAGTCCTACTAGACAAAACACGAATGAATTGCCTTAAGAAATGAACTTGGGGAAATGTTCCCAACCATAACTTCAAATCCATAAGGAAAAAGAGAAAAAAAAATAATTAAAAAAAATTGAAATCAAAAAAGAAAAATTGAATGGACTGATAAAAAATAATTCAATAATTCTGACAGTAAAAGACATATTGCTATTAATCTCCCTCAAAATCCTCTCCCTCACTTTGAATACACTTCCCTCATCATTCTTGGCAGCTTTCTTTTACTGTAATAAGGTGTTGGGACTTTTAATTTAAACATTCATCATATTTCTTGATCATGCTTTGTATCACAAGATCTATTCCATACATAGGATCTATTCACAGTGACTTTGGAACATGAAACTATTTATAGAGTCCTAATAAGATATAGTCCGAGGACCAAAAAAAAAAAAAAAACAAACCTGCAAATAAACGTTAAAATGAGCAAATCATAATCATGCAAGTATTGTTACTCTGAGACTATTATAGGTGTACTGGGAGACTAGAAAGTGAATAACTGTTGGAGCCATCCAAGAACTATGATTATTTGATAGGAGGAACATAGATAAAAATAAAAGATGCAAGAGGATGAGTTTGAAATCCCATTGTTTTACATTTGAATCACAAATGTCAGCATAAACCCATTATCTATTTTATTTTTAAAAATATATATTTCCTAGCTCTGCCCTCTGAAAATGTACAGAAACAATGACTGACCCTAGGACAATGAGCGTCTCCAGGTCCCTCCAGCTTTTGCTATTGGTTGATTTCTTGATAATAGCTAACCTATCTGTGATGAAATGAAATCTCAGTATTGTTTTAACTTGCATCTCTCAAATGGCCAGTGATGTTGAATTTTCCATACATATATATATATGATCTTTGTGTTTCTTCATCTGAAAAGCATGTGTTCATCTCTGTTGCCCTTTTTCTTCTGTATTTTAGGCAAGTGCAGGGACCAGGGTGTTCAAGGTCTCACTACTACATCAGACTCATAGTGACCACCTGTTTACAGCCTTCCAAGAGCTGGAATTATAGGTATGCACCAGTCTTTTTTTCTTTGGGAACTGGCGATTGAACTCAGGCCCTTGCACTTGCCAGGGAAGCGCTTATTCCATTGAGCCATCTCCCCAGCCCCCTACCATGCCCACTCTTAATCACAGTCTCAGGGAGCCCCAGCAGTGGGGCCAGCACAACAGGCTTGGGGATTGAACCCCTAGCCCCTACACCTTCTTGCAGGTGCTTTAATCTGCTGAGCTATTTGGCCAGCCCTTCTGTTACCCATTTTTGAATTAGGTGTTTTTGGTTTTGATCTTGTACCTAAGTACCAATATATAAGAATTATAATAGAGGAATACTTATGAAAACAGTTTGCTATGTATTAATTCATCAACTCTGTATGGTTAAGGTGTTTTGAAACTGTCTGATTGACATTTGTATTTTAGTAAAATAAAAATAAATGGAAAAAAAATAAAGGAATACATTAAACAGTCCATCCATGACACAATAACACAACCCTCACAATGGAGCGTCCTTTAGGGTAAATTACTCAGTCTCTTCAAAAACCACATTACAAAAAAAAAAAAAAAAATATGGAGATGAGGTGAAACTTGTAAATTGAATAAGAGTAAAGACTGAAGACATACCAATAAACTATAATGTATTATATAAATTAGACTTTTATTGGGAGGAGTACCAGTAATCAAACTCAGGACTTTATGCTTGCCAGGCAGGCATGTGCCACTGAACTATACCCACAGCCTTAAATTAGACTTTGAGTATCTAGGTGTGGTGCAACACACCTGCAATCCTAGCACTTAGGAGGCTGAGGCAGGAGGGTTACAGTGACTTTGAGGCCAGCCTGGGCTCCATAGTAAGTTCAACTGGCTTGAACTCATAGGAAGATCATGTCTCCAAAATTAAATAACTAAATAAATTAATTAATTCTTGCATTTAAGAAAAAATTCTATTTGAAGAACTCTGACAAAATTAGAAAATTTTGCAAACAGACTGTGACTTCAGATATGTAGAGCAATTATGGTTGATATCTTTGGTGGAGATATAGATTAATTAAGCTGGTTCTTTTGTTGAAAAGTGTCATAGCTCATACATATTCAGGATTTATACAGCGTCTCTTTCATTTGTATGTTTGCAACCTAGAATGCACAAAACTGGACATCAGGGCTGGTGAGATAGCTCAGAGGACTAAGCGTGTACTTAGGCAAGTGCAGGGACCAGGGTTCAATCCCTGGCACCATATGCAGCGCTGGCCCTACTCCCAGGCACACTGAGCCAGCCACGGAGACTGGGTGTGGTGGTGCAGGCCTGTAATCCCAGTACCGGGGAGGCTGAAGATAGAAGGACCATTAGGAGTCCAAGCTGCGTAGGGACACCCTGTACCAAATACATAAAAATTAAAAAACTGGACACCATACCCCATTTAGTAGAAAAACTTTCCCATCTTTCCACTGTTCAGTGTTATTTCACATGTTTTAAGAATATATTCACTCTTCCAGAAAAAATATGCTTCAAAAATTATTGATTATTAGATTTGAAAAATGAATTTAAAGATAACTCACTTTCCAACTCACTGTCTCTCTTAGACAGAAGCTTTTCTTCATTTCAAAAAATTCTTCCTGCTCAACCTTTTTTGTTCCTAGACTTCATTCCTCAGTTTTAGAAAACACAAACTAAGCCCTTCAAACATCTAGCAGAGTAAGAGTTTCTTTCCCCTATATCATTTGGAGGGCTTCCATTGAGATAATTGGATAGAGGTAAGAGTTTGCTTTTGTTTCATAGATTCTGGGCTGTGACTTGCTTAGGTAATCTAAATTTTTATGCTTCAAATTTTTATGTTATGTCTTTGCCCATTGCTTATAATTGGTCACGCTTTGCTTCATGTAATTTCATAAAAATAATGATTAAGTTAATATGGGAAGGTTCTAATGCTTCTTTAATGGGAAACTTCATTCCTGGTTTGTGTGTTACACTTGGACTAGTTGCTGGACTTATTTGTGTTCCTTGTTTGACTTGTTTGACTGATATGGTTTGTTATCTTGGACAGCAGTGCTAGGAAAAAGTAGTATTTAGTGTTTCCATGGTGAATTTTTACATGAAATGCTTTAAGTGGTTCTTCTATGAAATCTAATTCTTATTTAGAAAATCTACAGGGTTATTGAGACATCATGGACCCTAACTGCCAACTAAAAGGCAGTAGGCCAGTAGCTGTTCTTAAGGCTTGGAGGGCAAGTTTCATTGAGACAGACTGCCCCTGATTCTCCTCTGCTCTCTCAAGAAATGCTCTTCCTCAGATTTCCTTCTGGTCTAACCTTCCACTGTTGAGGAGACACTCTTGGCTCTTGAGGTTCCCCATTCTCACATCCCCAAGCTGAAAATGATTACTCATGTACAAGTTGTCACAATAGCTCCCTGTGTGTGTAAAAAAACGAGATTTCCTTCTCTGATCTTATTTCTCCTTTTTCTGCCACTTTGTGCATTCCTTTCCTTTCTTTCTTTTTATTTTTTCTTCTTTTTTTTTTTTTTTAGGCATGTAAGGTTAGAGAGAGAAGAACTCTGAATCACCATCAACCTTTTCCTCCTACCCAACAACTAAGTAACACTGAAGACAGAAAAGTCACTTTAGATGAGAAACACATACCTCATGTCTGGGTCAGATAAGACATCAGAATTTTACCCACTCAGGAGAAAACACATAAAATCCATGCCCTGGCTTAATGTTCTGAGCAAGTCTCCTTTGGGGAAACTGAACCTGAGACACAGTCCAACCAATCGACTTCTGAGAAAAATCATAAGGAGCTAGTTCCAAAGCACCACATTTAAGGGACCGAGACACATTTAGCCTAAGGGAAGATCTCCAATCTTCTCTCTTTCCTCTTAGTTCTAGTTATTGTTTATGTGTAGAGAAAAATACTTTCATAATAAATTATAAACTTTGAAAGTTGTACTATAAATTTATAGTGCTGTGCAATGA
Organism: Ctenomys sociabilis; assembly: GCA_004027165.1. NCBI lineage: Eukaryota > Metazoa > Chordata > Mammalia > Rodentia > Ctenomyidae > Ctenomys > Ctenomys sociabilis. The sequence goes on along the minus strand of PVKA01017444.1, from coordinate 15,601 downwards.
ATTTTGCTCAGGCTTTTACCTACCCTTTATAGAACTCTGACAAACAGTGGTTACTCTGCCAGCTAGTTAAACAGTCTTAGAGCAGCTGCCACTTGTAAAACAGAGGACAGATTTCCTCAGTACCTTCTGGTGAATCCCCATGGAAGCCAACAGCCAATGGAATGTTGACCAGACAAGGAGTAGATTCCTTTCCAGAAACAAATCTCTGGTTGCACAGACAAGTAGAAACGGAGAGAGCAACTGTCATGGCCAACACTACTCTCTGGCAGATACTCTAATGTCCCTCAGAGAAAAATGGCTCTCAACTGCCTGACTGGGTAGACAGCAGGAAAATCTCTACTGATGTATCATACTTTTTGCTCTCTGCTAGTGAATTAGAAACTTTCCCCAAATTTTTCCCAACTTGTTCAGAGTTAACATTAGAACCACCTTTTCATTAGACTGGCCCTCCCTCTAGAAATCATGCTAAGGCAACAACTATTTGCCTTTTACAGAGGAAGACAATTATCAGGGGCATGACTTACATGTGTAGTTTACAAATGCCAGCTGAGAGTAAGAAAGAGATTTTAGTCAGCCTTTATCTTTCATGAAGAAAACTAATAAATGTGCCTTTAATAACATAAGTTGTGACTGCTAATTGATGAATATAAGTCTAACGTGGGAGATTTAGACATAAAAAACCCTTTTTTAATGAGTTTTAAAAATATAAACTTGTCTTGCTGGTAGAAAAGGTTGTCCATGCAATTAGGTAGATAACAGGAATGTCTTCGAGGCTTCTTCACCCTAGAGCCCAGGGCACAATTTTTCTCCAAAACATTTTACCTATCTATCTCTAGATGTGATCTCCTTTGTAGACTGAGAGGAGCTCCAACTACTTCCAACTCACTTTTTGGTATTTTCCCACCTTCCCTTTCAAAGAACTAGAAAGCAATAGTTTAATTTAAAGCAACACTTCCTTCTTTAATCTGCTATGGCTAAGATCAATTGCACCTTGTGCTCATAAAAACATCTTGGGGAATAAACACTCAAGTTTTCTGGGAAGATAAAATTACACAGTAGTTGGAGAGTGGATAGGCTGGCTGAATTTTATCTTTGGCCTCTCTCTAGATGGCTTTTACTTATCCTGGCATGGAGTCTGCTCAAGGACATTTTGAGGGTATAGACATCAAGTAGAAATTAAAGAGGATGCCCATTCTTATTGCTTTTCAAATGGGAAAATCAATCTCAAAGTCTTTTACTCCTTTGGAATGTATTTTTAAGTACCGGAAAATGTTCAGTCCTCACATACTGAAAAATAAAATATGATGTTTCTCTGTACCTATACAAGGCCTGCCTAGCACCTAGAGCCAAAGTTGAATACAGAGTAAAGTATTGATTATGATGTTATGTTACAACTAGAATCTTACTGCAAGAAAGAGAGGAAATGGTTAGAATTGCCTTATTTAAAACTTTCTTTGCATTAAGAAATAATCCTGTTTTATATTCACAATGTTGAGCCACAGGAAAACCAGATGACTCTAGCCTCTGAGGCATCCACTCTCTCTGAGCCTGGAGATGCTCTGCCTCAATCTTTGGAACCTTGAGATGAGATTTCCCAGACAAACTTAATCAAAGCTGCCCCTGCTATTATTGAGGCTCTCCCCACTTGCCCTTCAGGTTCTGAGGATGAGCTTCCTAGAACAGCCATCACTTAAGCCTCTACAGGTCTGTATCCATCTTTAGCTGATTTTGTTCCAGCTCCTCAAGGACAATATCCCTTACAAGAAATTTTCCCTCAGTGATCTAAAGTAAATCAAACTACATTTAGGAAACTTTTCAAATATCTCTGATAAGTACACATCTTTAGAGGACTTGCTGAGACCTATGAACTAGACTGGAAGGATGTAATGTTACTGTTAAATCTAACGATGACTTTTAATTGAGAGACAAGAAGCACTGCAAGCTGCTATTGCATTTTGGGATGATTATCATATTGTAAATCTTAGAAGACCAGAAGATAGACAGCCAGGGGAACAACCAGCTCCCACTGGAGCCCAGTCTCTATCCAAGACCCATATTGATCTATCAAGCAGACAGGAGGTTGGAGTAGGAGGCATGTGTTCTTGAAGGTCTGAGAAGGACAAGGACTAAGTCCTTCAATTGTTTTAAATCATTAGCTCTTTAGCAGGAGAAAAATGAAAGCCTCTGCCTTCTTAAATTTTTTACAAGATACATTAGCAAAACTTAAATCCTTCACTCCTGATTCAATAAAAGGACAGACTTTGCTAAAGACAAGTTTAGTATCCAATTAGCCTCAGATATTAGGAAAAACTGTGAAAGATGGCTTTTGTTCCAGATAATTCACATGATACTTTAGTGACTATTGCCTCCTCAGTATTCTATAATCAGGACCAGGAGGAGGCCAAGAGAAGAAAAGAGGCCAAGGGAAAGCAACTGCCTTTGCTGTAGCCTTAAGACTCTAAATCTGATTCTCAGGGTGCCAAGAAGAACTCAATGAAAAAACTCACCTGCTGCTACTGTGGAAAGCCAGACCACCTTAAGAGGGACTAATTTAACAGTCCTCCCATGCAAGACCTTGTTATAAAAGTGGCCCCTGGGCCTGGTAAGTTAGCACCAGACTCAGGGCCTGCTTAGGCCTGCGCAGGGATTGGGGTTCAATCCCTGACACTGTATGCCTTCCCGGTTCCACGCTTGGGCACACTTGCCAGCCACCGAGACTGGGAGGGGTGGTGCACACCTGTAATCCCAGAACTGGGGAGGCTGAAAACAGGAGGATCACAATGCGTCCAAGCTGCATAGTGAGACTCTGTACCAAATACATTTTTTTTTAAAATGGCCCCTGAAAGCCCCACAGCTGACTCATCTTCCCAGCTGGTCTAACAAGACTGAAGGACCCCAGGGCCCTCTGCCTTATCCTGATGGCCAGATTATATTCTCCGCAAATAAGTGTCCTCTACACACCATTACCCATAGCTGTGGGTAATCATGACTGTAGAGGAAGAAAATAGCCTATGGCTGGATACTGACATACATCCCTTGGTCCTTCTCTTCAACACTGGCCTTCCTTCCAGCCATCATCCCTAAATAAAAGAAGTCACCAGGAAAAAAGGGTAACTCATTTAACCTGTAACTAGAATGATTTCCACATTTCCCATTCATTTTAATTATACCTAAAAGCCCAGTTTCATCTCCTAAACAGAGATACTTTATCCTGTCTAAATACTGTATGTATCCAGGTTGCCAGTGAATCAAAATGACACCAATAATGGTTTTGCAAATATAGCATATATTGTTGTCTATATGCAATATTGACATTCTAAGTAGGTACCAATTACCATGGGGTGGAGGACCCAGCCTCCGTAACCCACGTCTCCTCAGGAAGCCTTTGTCCTTCTCATGTGCACTTGCTACATGACTTGCTTCCTTGTTTGCTCCCCATTTAACTAATATCACTCAAGTGACTATGCTTGTTGTAATCTTTCTTTCTTCTTGTAATCTCATTGGTTGACCATAGCTTTATCCCACTTCATATCCATGCTATAATTTTTTTCCAATGGATCAATATTGCCTAAGCTACTATACTTGTAATCTAATTTGGTTTTGTCTGGTTTATTTTGAGATAGAGTCCTGCTATACAGTTCAGGCTGTCCTTCAGCTCTCTTTGTAGCCCAGGCTGGTTTCAAACTCACAGCAATCTTCCTGCCTCAACCTTCAGAGTACTAGATTGCAGCTGTGCACCACCATGTCCACCAATCTTATTTGTTGATTACAGTTCTGTTCCACCTTGAACCTGCCTCATCTCATACCTTTACTCAAAACACACCCTGGAGAAGCAGGGTGAGGGGGCAACCCACAAGCCTGATTCTGTCTCTCTTAATCTGAATTTTTTTTCATTCAGTAAATCATTCCTATTCTTAGAAATTTTTTAAAAATTAAAAATTATTTGGGCCAAGGTTGTAGCTCGGCATCACAGCACCTGCCAGACAGTAATGAGGCCTTAAGTTCAATTCCCAGAAACCCCCCCCAAAAAAAGAAATTAAAAATGAATTAATGATGTGATGACCTAGGAAGGCATATTTAGAGAAGACTGCTTGAAAAGATGCTTCAGAGAATATCTGATTCTTAACAATGTAAAAATTATCTTTGTGAGGAGAAATAACTCAGTACAAGAAGGACTATAAGGGACCTTGTGAGGAGCTGCATAGGTCTACCCTGTGCACTCTTTACCTAACCTGGAGCCAGAATTTGGGCCTGGCCTCTGCAGCAAGGTGAGCCAGCGCACCTGGATTCTGAATCGTGGAAAAAACTCCAGGTGGATGTCAGCCAGAGTCTTCAAGAAGATCCTACCATCAGGCTAGGAAAAGTACTTTTGGACTTATGGTCCATGGGACAGAATCAGATTCAAAATGGAAGCCAAATACTAGCAGATTTTACCTGGTAATTCTCTCACATGAAATTTTAATTCAGGCCCTCCTGTCCTTCTTCCCCCCAATAAATATTCTGCTCTTCACTTCCATTAAAAAAGAGAAAGAAATTTTAATTCCAACCTAACTTCATTGGCCACCAGTCACATGATGTAGTGAAGAAGGCTGGGCCGTGTGGACTGACCCAGTACCCTTGATGCACCTGCCTTTCTGTAAGGCAGGGGGTTTACTGGGCTGAAGGAACACCACTCATGGCCAGGGCTGAAGGCAGAGCTCCTGCCATACCTGGTGTTTCACACCTATAATCCCAGCTGCTTGGGAGGCTAAAGAAGAGAACAGCAAAGGAGAGGCAGCTTGTAATAACTTAGTGAGACTTTGTCTCAAAATGAAATGAAAAGAGCCAGGGATATAGCACAGTGGTAGAGTATGTATGAGGCCCTAGGTTCAATCACCAGTATCATTCTCCAAAACCATACATTTTTTTTTTTAATTCTGATGCTGTGCTGATCCATTCATTACTGCAACAAGTACAGATTATCGCTAATTTATCATGGCTCGTCTAAAGATTGGTCAGCTTTACAATGGTATGAAAGCAATACGATTCCCTGGAAATTATACTTAAATAATCCACATTTCAAATTTTTCATTTTGATATTTTCCCAGATTAGTTTAATTGTTAAAAAAAAAAAAACTAGGTAAAAGACTCTACAATGTGCTCTCATAATTCACTGTATGAAGCCCTCAAAGTGTTCTACAAAGAATAACAAGTATAAACGTATTATTCCAATGAAACTGTTCCCAGCCCTTCTTTTTGCTTTCTTCTAATATAAGGTCCATTGTGTCACATCATAATTATTTCTCTACCAGTTGGGCAGCTATGGGAAAGTAGAAGCTAGGAGATACTTTTCTCTGTAATCCCAATCCTGCATGCTTCTTGAAGTGGTTTAAAATTTACTTATGAGAATTGATGGTTTGGGTGGGAGAGGCATGGCAAGAAGAGAGAAGGCAAGGACGATCAGCAGTCAGCATGAGTGGTTTGCTTTGCATCCAAATGAATGGATCAGCACAGCATCATAATTTAACATATGTAAATTCAAAGCAGATAAAACATTAATGCAGTTATACAATATAAAGTAAGTGGGGAGAAAGCTGGAGTGAAAGGAAGTGGAGAACAGGGCGACGGGAAACACTGGAGAATAGCTGTGGTAGGACACTTGCACACCCCTGAGTGGCTTAGTCTTCTCCTATTTTGTCCCCTATTCCTGCCATAACCTACTCCCCAACAAGTTGCTGTTGAGTCAACTCTATTATTCTATCACTATTAAAAATGGTTATGGACCACGGCAGCGGCTATGCTGGCGTGCGCCGGCAGAGCTCTGCAGCAGCGGGGCGTCAAGCTGCTCCAGCGAGAAGGAGTCTGGGAACTGCTCTTTCCGCACCTCATAGGAGGTCTGGGGCGCGACTGCAGCCTCTCCCACCATCAGGGCAGCGTCATCGTAGAGTCCTGCGCCGGCGACACCGGGTCTACCCGCTGGTGGAGGACACAAAACACCAGCCCAAGGAGAACTGGAGCTCATTCTCACATGTTCTGTGGACAGAACTGGTGTATATGCATCCCCTAAAGACAAGCAGCTGTTTAAAGAGGAGAAATTGCTGAGCCAAGCATGAAAATTAGCAAGACTGCAGACCAAGGCAGGTGAGGCGACAGTAAAATTTCTGAGAAGCTGTCACCTGGAGGTGAGAATGCAGAACAATGTCAGACGAGAGCGGAACTCTGAAACAGTTGCTCGCCACTTCTGCAAGAATCTTGGCGCCGTGGTTGCCCCACATACCCAAAGTTACCAGAGGGGCCAATCACGGGTGGAGGGGGGGAGGGAGCTGGTGGGAAGTGACCGTAAATGGGCTTGACACTGTGAGAAGTCCTATGCCTGTGAACTTTGAGAGGCCCAAGACCAGAAGAGACAAGATACTGGCTGGCCAAGCGGGCTGCCAGGGGCATGGACTCCTCCAGTTCCCAGCCAGTCTGAACCACGACTGTAAAGCAGAAGTGAAGCAAAACTGGGTCAGCCCCTGGTGGCACTCCCAGCTCCCAGCAAATGTGGGAGCTTGCAGAGCCTGACAGAATCGCGTGTGCAGGGCGGACTCTCCACCTTGGCCATCTCCACCTTCAGCAGCCAATGTGTCCGGCTTTATTGGGGCAGTTGTGCTCAAGAAGAACCACACTATGGTTTGCTAAACTCTGTGTTACTGGATTCAAGCAGTCTAGATGTCACTTAGTCTCTTCTTTTGAAATCCATTGGGACAAACCGGTGAGACAGACATCGTGCCTAGGACTTGGCTCAAGTCTCATCAGCTAAATTCAACATTTATATTTCAAGCAGAAACTTAAAATGTAGATTTTTTTTTAAGGTGTCATTTACTAAACTTGATAGAGAAATAACATTAAAATAAGTATCTTGAAAAAAATGGATATGGACATAGACAAAAGCACAAAGATGCATCTGTGGTTAGACTGATGCAATTATAAGCTTTTATTGTTTTTCATTTCCTGTAATGTTTTAGTAGCAATATTCTTTGATCTGACTACAGATGCTCTTACCAGCACTTAAACAGGAACAGTAAAGCTAGTGATAGATTAGCACTATGGAATAAATAACTGATAAATTATCTTAGGAATTAATCTTCCCAGACTCTCACTTAATTGGAAATAATGAATCCCTCCTAGTAGCTTTCTTGAAGTACCACAAATGAGAGCTACAGGGTTAAGTCTGTTTCCAAAAACCTTGTTATCGCTAGGGAAATGCTTACCTTCCAGTTTTACACAGGGATAAAACTTTTTTTTTTTTCCTCCCAACGTGCTGGCAAGATAGTAACCATGTTTCAGTCTAGTACTTAAAGGCTGGCGGTATAGCTCAGTGGACTAAGCCCTTGTTTAGGTAAGCACAGGCACCAGGGTTCGATCCGGTCCCCCATGCCGCGTCCTGGCCCCGCCTTCGGGTTCGCTGAGCCTGCGATGCAATCCGAGCGTGGTGGTGCGTGCCTGTAATTCCAGCGCGTGGGAGGCACAGAAAGATCACTATGAATGTGGGCTTTTTTCTTTTTTTTTTTTTTTTTTTTTTTTGGTGCATAGTGAGACCCTGCACTGTTGCTGAAAAATAATAACAAAGTGAAAAGTTTTCTTCATAAAAAATGATTTTGCAATGTTTTGACTTTACCATTAATTTGGTCCTTTTTGTCAAGAAAGCACATGCACTGTGAAGTCACAGCTGGACACAATGGGCACTAAAGCAACAAAGTATGAATAATTTGCTCTATTGTCCAAATTCACAATGATTCCCCTCTAGGGAATCCTCAAAAAGAAAAAAAAAAAAAAAAAAAACTCTGCATTTATTTTTCATTTCCTCACAGCAGTTCTTTTTTAAAGAATATAATTTATTATGCAAGAAGACAAATACACATATTTTAAAGTTTAAACTTATCCTCAAAGTTCCCTGAAGATTGGTTTATTAGTTTTACATTGATTTTTATACTCTAAAGTAAATATGCCTACAATTTACAAATAACTTTTATAAAGAAATAACAAAAGGGTTTCATCATAACCTAAAATACAGGCTCAAAATCACCTCTGTATCTTTTTATTTTTCTGTGTGTGTACACATGTAGTTTTATTTTTTTCTATTTACTATCGTTCTCTGTATTTTCATTTTCTTTCTTTTTAACATTAAGTTTATTGAGAAAGAAATAGCACTGAGACAGTTTCAACAGATGTAGTTTTATTGTAACAAAGCAACTTGTACACTTTGAACGTTTAAAACTGTGCATCACCTTTCCCTTTCCAGGGAAAACAAAAGAGAATTTAAAAATAAACCAACAAAATTACAATAGAGAATGTCAATTCCACATAAGAGCCTATGGGTTCTGCTGATTCTCCCATTGAGTGGAAGGGCTCAAGTCATCATTAGGAGAGAATTTTATTTTAAAAGTGTCATCTTAAACTGCAAGAATGTCTGTTAACATTACAATTAAACATGCCAAAGGAGAAGCCCTGTTGTCAAATGCCTGCTTAAACCACCCAAGAATCTCAAACCCACCCCTTTGCTGACCTTCTATACCCCATTTTAAAAAAAAAAAGTTTAAGTCTTTTTTTTAAACAAGAGAAAGTAAACAGGTACATGCTGGTAAATGCTAACTGCCCATACTCACATAGAATCACAGTGTAATCTCTGAGCCCTCCTCTAGAGAGAAGAGGAAGAAAGCTAGAATTCTATGCACTGTTTTATGGTTTGTGTTTAGTTGTGCCCCCAAAGCCTCATGGAAGTTATGGGGCAGAAAAGGCTGGAGGAGCAACTAGTGGCTTCAGGGGCGGGGCCATTGGATGGGGCGTGGCAAAATAGGCGGGGCCAGAGAGGTGAGAACCGTTAAACTGGCTAGCTGTGCTTTCTTAGAGAGGTGCAGAGGGTCATCCTGGACACGGCAGTGTCCCAGCCTCTCCTCTAGTATCTTGAAACCTCCAGTAACTGTGAGCTAAATAAACCTTTCCTTTCCTCATTTCGAGTGTAGGGTATTTGTCCCAGCAACTAGAGAAGATTAACACACTGCTACACCGGAGCCAAGCACCCTCAGCTTCCAGCACAGTGAAGAGTGAGGAGTTTTCTTTTTTCCCACAGAGCACGGTAGTGTTGATTCCAAAATGTTTGTGGAGACAGGAGGGGATCCAAATGAACTGAGAAGAGAAGCCCGTGGGATCCTTGTCCCACTGTATTCTGCAAGGTTTCTCCCCACAAAGTAAGTCAAGAACCGTGGTGTCTGAGAAGAGAGACCTCAAGAGCAGAGCGAATGAGCACAAGGGGGAAAAAAGACTGCAACTTGCTCCCAGGGACTGGAGAAAATAAAAATTTAAAAAAAGGAAAAGAAGGTTGGAATCTAACAGTATTCAGTTAGTCATCTTCTCCTTCGTCTTTCTTGCCCTCCTCACCATCCTCATCCTCCTCATCCTCGTCCTCGTCATCCTCATCATCGATGATCTCCAGCTCCTCCTCGTCCTCGTCCTCGTCATTGTCCTCTTTCCCCCTCATCATCCATGTCGGGAACCAGGTAGTACTGCACCGGGTTGGACCAAATGTCGTCCTTAATGACCTCTCCTAGCTCATCTGCACCCGCGTCCCAGTGGACAGCGAACCAGGTGAAGAAGCTCTTGGGCTCTTTGTGCTGCCTCTTCCTACTGGCTTTATTCTGCATTTGACTTGTATGTTTCATCAAATCCTTTCCAGATTTCCATTTGACTTCAGTGGACTTTGAAGACGGATCACCACTCTCATTCAGATGAAATTCTTTGAAGTAAGGATTTTCATCAAAATAAAACTCTATGTTAATATCTTGAAATTCTGTCACTTCAACTCTGGTCAAATAACACAACTTCCTCGTCTTCCTCCCCAAGCGGCACAGACACTTGTGGATGGTTAACCAACGTTGTTACCCAAAAATTTGGGATTTGGTGATCAATCCTGACTTCTTCTGAAAAAATGGTTGGCAGAGTTTCTTATATTTCTGTTCTACTTTCAGTATTTCCTCACTGGCTTGTTCATTAAGTTTGTCTATTTCATTTTGTACTTCATGTGTTCAATTGCTTTTAGCTGCTCTTTTTCTCTCTTGGGCAGGCCTGGCGAGGCAGTCACTGCCTCACTCAGGTTTGTGGCCCTCAAACCAAGAAGGTTTGAGGCCTTCTTGGTCAGAGGGTGGGTAAAGACCGGCGCTTGGGAGCCATGACACAGGGAAGGCGCAGCTCCAGCCAGGCCCAGAGTCGTTTCCTGGTGCAGGAAGCTGCTCAGAAAAGGAACCTGTGTCATCTTTTTTGCTAAATATCATCCCTTAGATCTTTAAGTCACCATCCAAGACACTTGGGCACAGGCACAAGCATGGCTTTATAGATACAACTTTATAGATACTTTTTAAAATTCAGACCTAAAAATTATTTCTGTCCACATGATTGGTCTACTAAATGCATCCCAGAGCTGGGCAAGAGAATTGCAGGGGGCAGGGGCGGGGAATCCCACTAACCTCCAAACAGCCAAGAATTCTGATCATAGAAAACTACTTTGGCTGAGACCACTGCATCTCAAAGTTTTTCACCTAAGAATTCCACCTAATATCTAGAGTAGTTCAATGAAAGTAAAAGAAATGGGGGAATTTTGATTTCTACTATAACATGTCTACTTGTTTGAAGACCCAGTAAGTGTACTGTGCTTATTCTACAAATTGTTTTCCCAAACCACAGCCCAGGTAGAAAAATTAGAATTAAGATATTAAAGGCTCCAGACAGATTAACATGAAAATCACTCTTTCTAGGATTTACATATTTGGGATTGATTTTTAGCCACTAATCTCTTCTTAGCATAAACTGATTGATCAGAACTGCCCAGTCTTTTAAAGAAGCCAAATTGCAATCAAACTCAAATAGAGCAAGCTTGTGAAGTGGAGGTACAGGAAAGCCAGGTGGAGAGGCCAGCTCGCTACCTGTGGACTGGTCTAGATAGAAAGGCAGGGGCAGAGGCTGTGGCACAAAGGGAGCGCAAGCACGGAATTTGATTATTAGGAAGAGAAAGATTTCTGTGGGAGGAATAGAAAGCCCAGAGATGAACTTTTCCCACATCTTATGTTTATCAAGCCCACTCCCGCTCATATCACCAAGAATGAAAACATAAACATCTGCTTCAAGTACAATCACTGCAGTAAATTTCTTAGTGGCTGGTAGAGGGCCCTTCAAATGTTTCTCATGAAGAGTGGAGCAAGATATAAACAAACTCCTTGGCCACCATTTTTCCTCTTCATCATTCCCACAGTGACTAATTTCCACCCGAGATCATTTCTGAAGCAGTAAATATGCTGTGTGTCAGGTGATATAAATGAGAAAGGAGGGGGAAAAAATAAGAAACACACACACAATATAGCTTGAATAATTATATTGCTGATTTATGCTGGTCTGTTGAAAAAATTGTTTAATTTGTTTTCCTTTTTAATGTTTTATAATTTTCTGACCAATTCTGCATGCTTATATCTGGTAATCTGAAGAACTAATCTGAAGCCAACAATATGCAATATAACAATGGTTTCTAATGCTTTTTGCTTTTTACTATTTTTTATTCTCTTTAAAAGATAAGAAAAGAAGAAGAAAACTAAGAAAAGTTTAAAGAATATGAACTGCACCGATGAGTTCTTTTTTAATAAAATTTAAAAATCACAGAACGCCATTTATTTTGGTCAATTAATGATTTCTTAAACACAGATAACCGTGGATTGAAAGTATGCCAAAGAATGACAGAATTATATATTGCATGGCCTAAAAAGTAAGCAAGGGACAACTTCTGGAGTCTATGTTCCAGAATGTTCCTGAAATGCCTGAGTTATGCTGATACCAAACAGCTCCGTGGATTAAATAAACAAAGAAGAAATACTCCACTTAAAAACCTGAAGCTTCTCAAGATTCACATCAAAGTGAATCATCAAGTGAGCATGCTGACTCACTTAGGAAGGCAAGGGCTGGTTACTCTCCTAGGTAAGAAGGAATAATGAATCTTCCCTTTCCTTTTTAATCTCTCCTCTGAGTGTTCTCCACATTTAAGAGGTTTTTCTAGAAGCAAAGAGTACTCTTTGATATTCGGGATGGCAGCATACATTGCATTCTCTCTTTTCAAAATTGAATCATAATCTTGAAAGCAAGGACCATTCTAGTAATTTCTTATGTTCCTAATAGTCCTCTGTAGAAGAAAAACCAAAAATAGCTAATCCATTTTGCAACAATACTTAGGATGAGTCAGAAAGTATCACAAAATCCTTAAAACACATAATTTAAAAAGCACTATAATTTGCTCCATTTGGTTTCAAAAACAATTGCTTGCCATTCTGTACTATTTTACAGAAAAGATACAGAGTATCCCAAAATTTTAAAGTGCTTGTCTCTATTGCGCTATCCTAAAATTAAAAATAAAAGTGCTAAACCTGTCACAGTAGACTTTGTCTGCAGTCTTCACAGGAGAAGATTACAAGCCAAGTGGAACACGTGGCTGCATCTATATTCTTACACCCCTCAGCACAGGACTCCTCTCCCCAAGTCCACACTGTTGGTAGCGTGAAAGCCAGCAGCCTGGGCAGTGCCTCCTGTACACTTCCTTCCTTCCCCTCAGAATGACGCTTTGGATCACCCTTGGCCAGTTCCCCATAAATCACCTCTTTCTTCTACGTACACAGTTCTATGTTAACACACTTTTCTTCTTTCCTCTCATTTTTACCCAGTTACTTGAGAGAAAAGAAATCAGGGATGATGGTGGATTCTATGATTTCAGGCCTGAGGACCAATCCCTCTACACCTGGCTGGAAGGGCTGGTAGACAGTGGTTGTCATGGGAGTGTTTTTCTAGAAGTGCTCTCAACAGAGGAGCTGTTTGCTCTGGATCGCACCCTACCCTGGTGGTAACCCTTATCCAGTCACTGATCAATGAGGAGACATGAACCTTGCCTTCCCCACCAGAGCCCTCATCGCAAGATGGCACAACTCCAAAGGGCCAGCCTGCTCTCTAGCTCCAGATAGCACTGCTGAAGCCTTTCTTTTCTTTTTTTTTTTTTTTTTTTTTTTTTTTGGTGGAACCGGGGATTGAACTCATGCCCCTGTGCTTGTCAGGCAAGAACTTATTCTACTGAGCCATCTCCCCAGTCCCACTGAAGCCTTTCTTGAGGCTGCGTCTCTGCCTAACTTCTCCTTTTCCTCACTGCAGCTTCCCTCACGCCCCTAGAGGCACTTACCCAGAGTATGGCCTCAATAAACTACTCTATTTCACAGTCTGAATTCCAGGAAATCTGACCCATGCACCCTCCCTCTTTTCCCTCTGCATTCCTTCTTTGTGACAAAAAATAAATTATGGTTGACTGTTGGTGCTAGTTAAGCCCTAGAGTTAAAGTAGTTTTTTTTTTTTTGGTGTTATTTGTTTTAGTACTCTTTTTTTTTTTTTCTGGAGCCGGGGATTGAACTCAGGCCCTTGTGCTTGCCAGGGAAGCATTTATTCCACTGAGCCATCTCCCCAGCCCTCAAAATAGTTTTAAAGTGAATTTTTTCCTTAATTTCTAATCCTCTAACTGTCCTGAAATTTTTCTCCTCAATCCGTACAGGTTTCTAACTCACATTTCATTTTTAATTAAGAGTGCTATTGTCAAAGCCATGTTGTACAAATAGGGAACTATATTTATTAATATGGTTATTTTCCATTATAATTAGTACATTTGTGAATACAACCTTCATTTCCAAATGAAGAACTTAATTTTTCTTCTGCTTTTTATTACAAATGTCCTTTAAGTCATCTTGGTTTTAGTTCAAATAGATTTCTATGAAATGGCCTTTTATTTCTTGGCTTTTCTTATTTTTGGTAGAAAAAAAGTTATTTTCAAGTTCAAAATAACTGACTTTGAAACAAACTGTGGGAATCCAAACTGCTTGCAGTGGGTGCTCCCTATCACTTCAAATAACTGGCTTTGGAAATACGGAGAATCCTCATACCATTTCAGGAGCTTGCAGCAAGGCTTTGGGCTCCCTGGAAATGCAGCCACCAGTAGCTTCACTGCATGATGGCAGAAGGGCCCCTGCTGGACTGCAGCATCCATTTCTCCAACTCTAAATCATTGCTTGGACCACACCCCTGCTGACCATCTGAACAGCCTGGCCACTCACAAGCCAACAGGGACAATGAGGCCATGTTTCATAGGGGCAGCTGGCAGCCATTCTTCTCTGTTTATCAGGGCATCTAAGGACACTGAATGCAACCATCCAAAATCCTCTCCCCACCCCTTGTTTTGGAGGTGAAATAAGGCTGAACATTTTATTAGATCTCTGCATGATTTCAAAATTATGGTTAGCAGTACTTTCTCAGAAGCCAAAGTTTTACATTAACAAGTCCAGAGTTTACCATGTACATGAAAACAAAGACTAAGATAGTAACTGTACTGAGGCCTCTAAAGGACTGTTTTGTAGTGAAAAAAAAAAAAAAAAAAATATATATATATATATATATATATATATATGTATGTATGTATGTATACACAAGATTGTTAGGATAGATATACAGCTACTTTCTCTTAGTTTATTGAGAAGAAAGGTTTGTACTAATATTGTACTAATATCATGTCTGCATCTTGTCCTCTGAATAACTACTACAGACAATTTTCAATGAATTAATTATTATAACTGTCCTACTAACCTGTTTTGAAATAGTCTCATTGTTATTTTATCTTTTTTCTCATTAAAATGAATAAAAATAAAATAAAATAGTAACAGCAAGCCCAAGACACAGCAACAAATTGAACAGGAATGAAGAAACCAACACATAAAAATCCTAATGCAAAGGTGAATTTTCCATTATTAACTGATACAAAAGCTAAGTCATGGAGTTAGCAAAGCCTCTTTCTTCAAATATCAAATATAAAAGAAGAGCAGAACTAAAGTATCCAATAGAATCTGAAAATTATATGAAGACCTAACAAGGTGCTAATGAAGCCTCAGGAGAGCTGCCTGGACAGTGGGATGTATATCTCCCCCCTTGACTGCAGTTTTCAGTCTCCTGCCCACAGCTTGGGGTTTAGGGCTGCTCATCCCATGTGAGGAATGAGGGGACAGACTGCAAGAGTCTCAATTCTGGACATACATGTAGGATAAAGCCATATTTCAAACCAAAGTGCCAGGAAAGGTTAGAGTTTTAGTTACTTTTCTCTCATTGCAGAAAGGCAAAACACCCCACATTCAGAATTAAGGAAGGAAAGATTTATTTTGCTCAGAGTTTGTAAAGAATTCAGTCTACACTTGGCTGGTTCCAAGGCAGAATGGCACATGGTAGAGGGCAGCCATTCATGGCCATGGGAAACAGCAAAAGTAACAGGAGCGAGAAAAGGGGGTAGGGCTGGCCAAATAGCTCAGCAGAGATGCAAGCAGGCGTAGAGGCCGAGGAGTTTGATCTCCCAGCCTGCCACTGTCCCTGCTCCCGGGGAGTGTTGAGGCAGTGATTGAGACTGGGTGTGGTGACACACACCTGTAATCCCAGCTCTTGGCAGACTGAAAACAGGTGGATCACTACAAGTCTGATCTAGTAGTGAGATCCTGAACACCCTATAGACCCTTCCCTAAAATACAAAAAAAAAAAA
>PVKA01017443.1:0-45775 GCA_004027165.1 Ctenomys sociabilis | reverse complement strand
AGAAAGTTTCAAAGCTAATTAATAGGACATTTTCAATAGTTAATACCTTGTACCTTGTTGTCTTCTTAGTGGTCATCCATCTTATAAGATACAGACAGGATATCCTGTCCAAACACTATTAGTACAAATTTTTCTTCTCACTGATTTAAGCGAAAGTAGATGTATATCTATCCTGACTATTCTGTATATACAGATATAGAATGGACTTTCCTTTGTATCTCCTTTTTTTGTTTAGCCCTGTCAGATTTGCATTACATGGAAAGAGGGACATGTGGCTAGATTTCAAAGAAACACTTTGTCTATGAAAACATAAGGTTAAACTTGAGATTCTCCCAGAGACCTGAATTAAGGAAATTTTCACTTGTGCAAGGATTAAGATCCTGGATTTCATTTCCACACCACATCTTTAGCTTAGTGGAGAAACTGAAAGAAATACCATATTTATATCTGGGCATTTCTGGGTCCTAAATCTATTTATTTATTTATTTAGTGCAGGGTCTTGCTACGCAGCTCAGACTCACAATCTCAGCCTCCCCAGTGCTGGCATTGTAGGCGTGCACCACAATGCCCGATTTCTGTGGCTGGCACAGTGCACCCGGTAGCAAGGTAGGCAGTACCAGGGATCCAACTCAGGGCCTTCTGCTTGCCAGTCAGGCACTTAGACTTCTGGGCCATCTCCCAATCCCCTGGGTCCTCAATCTTCTGCCACCAAACATCATTAGACCTAAACTTCAATTCCCAAAGGGTTGGCAGAGACAGAACACACTCAGAGGTGAGCTTTTCTGCTTCTCAGCTGTAAACGCCAGGACCAGGCTCGGAGACAAGAGCCATCTTGTCTCCCTCAGCCATCAAAAAATGATCCAGCAGCCATCATTTTGTTGTTTGCAAAGTGGCAAGTAATTGCATCCAATATATATTGCTACCATGAAAGTTTAAGTGAGATGCTACTGAAGTCAGGCCACGGTCTGACTCTTGTGGAATAACTGCTAAGTGCCAAGAAGAAGTAAAAAAAGGCAAAGAAGAAAAAAAATCCAGCTGCTTAATTACATGTGGAGCAAGGGACCAAAACAAGACATTGATTTGAAATGACAAGAACCTGGCTTAGGTTCAGTGTGAGGGTTTGGCTCCAGGGCTAAGGTGCAGGAGCAGAAAGGCAGGGCCAGCTGGTCCCTGCAGCCTGTTCAGGGTGGCTTCTTTCTCCTAGATGTCCTGCTAGCAGAGTCGATACTGAGTGGGAAATAGCTTCAGATAGCATTTCGGTTCCGTTGTGCTAATGTCCTTTGTGCAAAGCTTGGTGCAGCAGATGGAGGCCAGACCAAGCCCCAGGATTCCCTGTGCTCCAGGAAGGCTGTTCTCTGCAGCGTGGAAATATCTGGATAAAATAAAATAAAATAAATAAAATAAAACACATAAAAACCTGACATCTCTTGGGGCTCTCCCTAGAGTGCTTGGGAAGAGAAACAGACACCGAGACCGATGCCACAGCCGGACGCCGAGGAGCTGGAGCAGAGACCTTCTCCCCTCCGTCGAGGCATTGGACCTAACGGGCGCCCTGCGGGAACTGACCGGAGGAGGAAAGCTGAAGATGGCATGCAGAGGCTTGTGAATCGCCGTCTGTCTCGCATGGAGCTGCCACTCTGGATGCTGGGGAGGAGCTCCGAGCTTCTCCTACAGCACAGGAAAGGGCTCCGCGGCTTCAGCCCAGGGCGAGGCGCCTCATGGAGCAGGGAAGCGCTAGGTCTCTAGAATGACCCAGATCTGGGTTGGAGGGGCCCATGCCCCTCTCCTGAGTGGAACTGAACTTGTTTATTAAAGAGCCAGAAAGACACGCGGGGACCCAGGGGCGGCAGAGGTGTCACGCTGGACTGAGGAACATGGATGTGGGACGAGACAACGTGTGTACAATCTGTACTCCACGGCCGGCTGGCTGTGCCAACTTCTACAAACTTCTTGTCCACCTTAGCCCTCAGTTTCCTCATCTGTAAAATAAGACTGATCGTAGTAACCCAGAGTTAGGAAACTACTTGTGTTAGCATTTGCAAAGCCCATGGGATACTGGCTGGTCATCAGCAGGGCTGTGTATGTGATCATCAAAATATAAATGAAGTGAGTGGTAAAATAGGAGTCAGGTAGCCATCTCTGGGGAGGGGAGACTGCTGCAGGCTAGCTCCCGTCACATGTGGTACTGCCACATGTGCCACACCTTTAGAAGAAGCTAGAGGCTAGTGTCTATCTTTCTAGGACTCAGTTTGTTCATATGACAAATGGGTTAATAGAGTCTGATGCTATAATGAATATTAATAGGTTTGCAGATTAAAGAGGACTGGAAGGGCAGAGAAATCAGAGCACAAAGCGTATATTTCCACTCTACCCATGACAAAAGACTAGCTTTCGCTGGGCTCACACAGACTCTCTCTATATGCGAAGGCCGCTCAGACTTCTTCCTTCCCTCAAGAACAATGGATAATTGTCAATAACCTTAAGTACTGGTAATTGTCTCCTAGGAGTTGACACGATGCGTCTATTTCTTATTCATTTCATCTTGGCACGTGCATGTTGGGAGCAGGAGGCTCCTGAGTTGTGCAGCTAAGGGAGGATCTGCCGCTGGGTCACGTGGCTCCTCCTTCCAGCTGCACCACTGGGCACCGACGTCCAGCCACCTATAGGGAACAAGGGAGAGCGCTCAGGAGACTTCAGAGGCCCACATGCCCAGGCCCGGCCACGGGAAGAACGTGCTCACACAGGTGTCCTGGCCAGAGCGCAGAAGGTGGTACTCTGCCACAGCACAGGAGTGAGAAACGAGCCCAGAAAATGCCCAGGAAAGAGAAGTGGCTGGGACAGAACCCGGCACTTTCTGCCTTGGCTGTTGTCACCCTTTCACGGAGAAGATCCTTCTTTCACGATCTCCTCTACTTTCTCATTTGGCTCAGGATTTCCTCAGTTGGATGTGAGCCTACAGACCTAATATATCAATCAGGGTCTGGGAACCCCAGGCAGCAGTTCCTTAGGAAGGATGCAGAGGTTTATTTAGACTCCTGGTCTAGAGGTTCTTGTACAAGAACGAACAGCACATTGATTCATCCACCAGATCAAGTACTCGCGTATTGACCAGGAAGCCCAGAGCAGCTGGAGAAGCTGGGGCACTCAGCCATGCCCAGGCGCCGCGCCTATCTGTGGTGAACTTCCAGCCCTCGCCTTCCTCACCGCAGCCCACACCGCGCAGCACTGATCGCTTCCTGAACAGGCGTACCACACGGAGCATGCGGGTTCCATTCACAAAGTGAACTCCAGGAGCAGAAGCCTCCGGCGCCTGATGAACCAGGGTATTTGTGTCCACCAACACAGGGTGGCCAAGCCAGGGGGCTGGAGTGTGTCGCAGTCCCAGGCATTCTCTGAGAGCAAAATCCTTTTTGCTTCCACTATGAGGGATTATCCCAACCCCTAAATCCCACCCCGCCTTCTCCTCTGCAGGCCCCCGGAGGCAGCCAGAGGTCTGCATGCTGGAGAATCCCAGGGGCCACCTGGGCTGTCTGAGCTGCCAGTTTCCTGAGCTGCCACGGCTTCTGGGATGTGTCCTCCCGCTGGTTTTACAGGATCCACCGCAGTGCTCTCCCCTGCTTATTCTGTCATTTTGGAGTCTGAGTAGAGGCTTTTGAAATGTTTCTCCTATTTCAGAGCTGCTTGTTATGCACGAGAAAAAATGCAATTAGAGAAGACTCCTAGGAGATTTGCACTGTGTGTGTGTGTGTGTGTGTGTGTGTGTGTGTGTGTGTGTGTGTGTGTTCCTATCACCAATGCATTCTGGAAGATAAATAAACAGGTGACTGTGGTGAAGAAGGAAAAAAAAAACCTCATGTTTGTGGCTGAAAAAACAAACCAAGATAGTCTTCCTTTTTCATGTATGTATTCGGTACAGGGTCTCTCTACACAGCTCAGACCCCTAGTGATCCTCCTGTTTTCAGCCTTTCCAGTGCTGGGATTACAGGCTTGTGCCAACACACCTGGACTCTGTCACTGCCTCAGTGTGGGGCCAGCGTGGAACGTGGGACCAGGGATCGAACCCTAGTCCCTGCGCTTGCCAAAGCAGGCACTTAGTCTGCTGAGCTGTCTTGCTGGCCCTCCAATATCCAGTCTCATGACTGTAAGACTTTGCTTCATGCTTGTGCTGGATGTTGCTGGCTATGCATCCATTGTGGCTGTAGCTGCTGCTGCCACAGGACTGAGACAGCAAGTATTCCTGGGAGGGTTTCTCTCATGGCAGAGTGAAGGACAGACAGGCAGACACCCTTGAAGCTCCTGCTCCACGCTGGTGTGAGCCTCTTCGTGCCAGCCAAGGTAACGCGTATGGCCAAGACTGATGTCCGAGAGAGGGGGAGTGGAACCCTGTGCATCAGGGGGCAGATACCGCAGGTATGTGCCTCATTTATAGGGAGGAAACATGAGTAAGTGAGCATGCAGGGTGTGGGTCCTGCATGCCACATTCGATAAAGATCTGCAAGTGACGGCCTTGCTCAGGGTTATTTTAGTGGTAACAAATATAAAATCAGCTCAAATGGGCTGAAGTGTGAAAGAGAAAATTCCCCTCAGTTTGACTGCAACCAGATATAGGGTGGCCCGTGTTGTCCAAGCCAGGGTCTCCCTGTGTTGTGCGCCTGTGTTTCCCTGTGTTGATGTGCTCTCCATGGTGTGTGCAGCCCTCTATAATTCCTCATCTTTCAACTGAGAAATGGCGACTTTCTCCCCGACATCCTGCCCAAGCCACAAGACCGCATTTCGCTGAGTCCCTTGAGTGACAAAACTGGAACTAAACTCTTTAGTATAGACAGCAAACAGCCATTGGGGTTGGACATGCATGAATTATACAAGGACTCTGAAGACCTAGCTAGAGTTGGGTTGACCCTCCTAACCTGGGCAATAGGGTTAACAGTGAAGGATGCTTCTTTCCCTTAAGAGAGCGTTGGTGCCTGTACCCAATGACAGATTGCTGTGTGGTGAAAAAACACAGGTCCTGGTAAGGCACTTAGTAATAAATCCACATATAACTATGTCTCTGAACCAAGGAAACTGTAAATTGGAATAAAAAGTCAGAGCCAGGGATAAAAATAGAACATAAATAAGGAGCTCATAAAAATAATTAATTTGCCCTATTGGTGTTGAAATTTTGACTCTGAACTTCACAATGACCGTACTGACTTAACAAAATATATTCTTATCCACTATCTGTATTACTGGTTTTAACCTAAATTACCTAGAGAAAAGACTTTAAAAACTTACATATGGCCCACACACACAGTTCTATGGCTGTGCACATTTATACTGCTGTAAGGGCGTAAGTAGATTTAACCTGTGTTTTTTAAAGTAACACAATCTTGTGTGTCTAGTTCACACTGATATTTCCTATCCTATCAGGTTCTAGTCTGACTCTGCTATACGACCCCATGCAACAATGTGCTAGCCTGTTTCAAAGTGCTGTTCTTTTGCAGCCCATCTTTTGAAAATCACCGAACTGGCATGGAAGGTAAAGAAGCTATAGGAGCCTATAAATATCTATTGAACAGAGGATCAATGAATGGAATCAATTCAGTCCAGTCTGCAATTATTGTATGCTCTACTATTATGTGTAATTATAGACACTAGGCAAGGAAGATAGATTATGAATAAAACACTGTTCCTGGCTTAGACACTGCCTCTGTAATGGGTTGAGGGACAAATTAGCAAGCACTGACAATCTGATATGACCAACCTTTTACCAAAATGAACTAGGTGTCATAAATGCACAAATAAAAAGCCATCTCTGGGGGCTGGTGAGATAAGCCCTGCCTGGCAAGCATAAGGGCCCAAGTTGGATCCCCAGTACTGCATGCCAAACTGGCCTGGAACCAGGCATGATGGCACAAGCCTGTAATCCCAGCACTGGAGAGGCTGAGACAGGAGGATCACTAAGAGTCCAAGCTGCACAACATGACCCTTCATCAAATAAAAAAATATATATTTTTAAAAAGCCATTTCTCCATTCAGAATGGAAAGTGGAGAGAGAAAAATGCACAGCAGAGGAGACAGGTTGGGATGTGACATTCCCAGGGGGCCAAACCACCATTTGTAGTGAGGCAAGCCATCAGACAGCAAAGCAGGCTGGGAAAAGACAAGATGAAGCCATCATTATGGACATGGCACAAATCAAGGCCTCTCTGGTCTTGGGTCAGATATGGTTGTTCTGCTTGAGATTTGCTGTATTTTTGGGGCTTTGTTGAATTTTATGTTGAGATTGGACAAACACTGTGGTGTGTGTCAACGTCATGATGAGAAGCAGCCCTGTAAGTTTAAGCTGGGTGAGGAGATCTTCAAATAGTCCCTTCTAGCCATAAATGCAGAGTGGTTTTTTCTTTTTTTTTTTTTAACCTTTTTTCTTTTCTTTTCTTTTCTTTTTTCTGTAAGAGTATCACTTTTCATATTCTTACCTCCAGCTGTCCAGGTGGCATTTTTACCTTCTGTTATGTTTTTTCTAAATCTCGTACTTAATGTAGAAATTCCAGGACACAAAATCTTAGAAACTGTCATCTCAAAACACCAGATTTCAACTTTCTGCTTCAGGTATATAGCAACACAAAGATCTAGGGGGTTGGGGATATATGTGGGTTTTGATGTATGGAATGAAGATAATTGTGTTTGATTACATCTGTAATGAACCCTCATAATTCTATATAGGGTTATGTGGCCACTCCAAATCATGGGCAATAGATTCTGGGGATATAATTCTAGTTGATCATACTCTTTCTTCAATATCAATTACTTGGAATGGTTAAATATCCGATTTCCTGAGATTTTTATTGTTCAATTTTCTTGCTAAATGACCCTCCCTCCCCACAAGTTAACGTTGCTACAGCAGTCAGATATGAGTTCTGACAGCCTGAAATAAGCAGAGCTAGAGAAGCTGGGCTTAGGGAGGGAACAGCTTATGCTCCTGGCTGTCTAGAATATTCCATGACAAATGCTGCCAGAGATTAGAGACTCTGTTCTTTTCCCCAGTGCTCCCACAGAACCGGTAAAGGGGAAAAAATTAAAGACAGGTTTAATTAACTTGCCAAAATGGAAAAAGAAATCACAGAATGTCTACATGTGAAATTAAGAACAAATCTAATGATCAAAGAGATTGGGGAGAGAGTTGGCCTTGGAAGTCTCGTTTCATGCCCACTTACCTAATATCACTGAATCTCCTTGGAGCAAGATCCTTCAATTATTTCAACTTTGAGGTTTCTGTACTAGAGAGGATTTTTACCGGTGGAATTGGATGGAAATGAATAATTGAGGAGACCTGTTCTGCTCCAAAGCCTCCCCATTTGCCCAGCATTGGCAACTTAAGTCCCAAGCTCTCGTGAATGAGTGAGCTCGGGGTGGTCGGAGCTGAGGTTCTGGAAGAAAGTCATGGTGAAGCAAGAGAAAAACAGAATTGGAGCCCCATAAGTCTGTCACAGTGTTTGGGTTCGTGAGTGTGGAGCGCGGCTGTAGGTCAGAAGCAACTGTGGTTCTCCACCAGTGCTTTTGGGATGGGCCAACTCCCGTAACACACCATGTCTGTGTGCCTGTGCACTCCTTGACCATAGTGGGGCCACATCACTAATTCTGCTGGGGACTGCAAGTGAAGTGCATTGTGGTGCTGCTAGTCAAGCTGATTGTATTAGCCAGCGTTTTACTACAGGAACAGATATAATACAAAGAACAGATAACACAAGATGTACAAATGTATAAGAAATTATAAGTTTGGCCTACAAGGGTCAGCAGCAGAGTTGGATGAGGAAGCGCGCAGAGGGTGTCTGCACACCCAAGACAGAAGGAATCAGTCCAAGGTCTGAAGCTCGCTGCAGTGTTCTGTGCAAATCTCTATCAGTCAGCCCATGGGTCTGCAACAGAAGACTGAAGAATCTGCAACAGAAGCTGAAGGATCCAAGATGTAGGCCTAAGAGTCTGGCACTGGAAGTCAGGAGATGAAGTCCAAGCTGACTCAGAAGACTAAAGTTCCTCGAAAGTAGTGGAAGGCTGAACCCTTCCTCAATGCCTTCCTATGCCTTTTTCATGTTGAGTTACTCTGTGAAGTGCCTGCCCTAGGATGGGACTTTGCAGTGTAGGGCACCCATGTCCCAGGTCCTGGAACCTCCAAGGCGATCCAGCCAAGTTGAGGCAAAGTATTTACCATCACACTGGTTAAAGTGCAAGATCACCTGCTGCTGTCTCTTTCCTCATCCACTGGATGTTATGGGATGAACCGACCTGGGGGGGAGGGTAAAGCCACACTGCCAAAGGACCCAAGTGCCCATGACCATGTACAGAAGATCCTGTCCTGTCACCCACACCATCCTGCAAATGATCAGGAAATGATGTTTGTAATGTCTAGGTCCCGAGACATGGGGAGTGTTATACAATCTAACCTAACCCAGACCTTAACTTAGGGTAAATGATTTCAGATCTTTCAATCTTATTTGTAAAATGGGGATGATAAAAAACCCTATCTTTATAGAACTGTTGGAATAGAACTGTTGGGAAGACTAAATGGGCTACAGAAAATAAATTGCTTATCATAGTAGTCGTTGTATAGTAGTCATCCAGTAAAAATTAATTAATAGATATGTATCAGTAGGTTGCTTTTCTTGAATAGCTCATTTATTTTATTACATACTACTGTTCTCATGAGATTTATAGCAGTTTATTTATATGCTGCTACTGTTATATAATTAGTAGCCAAAGTACTGGTAAGAGTTATAGTATAACTTCATTCATTACCTAAGTAATGTTACTGAACACCCACTGTATGCCAGACTTAGGGAGAACTTCTGAGGATATATTGGTGGTCAAGACAAATTCCCCTGTGTACTTAGAAATCACAGAATCTTATATCCACCAGGTAATTCTAAGGTTTATTAGATCACCATCAGGCTCAAATGCCCCAGCATTCAGAACCGGAAGTCTGTGTCCAAAACAAAGAATATGAGTTGTTTAGGTGACCTCAAATCCATGGCTACTGTCCTGTTTATAACATCCCAACTATCCCATGGGGAATTATCCCCATTGTGCTTCAGGACTATGATTTTTGATGGTACTGACCACCAGAGATTCTTACCCTTGTGGTGAACCTATGACCAAAGACAGAGAATCTGAGCCCTCCACAGGCCCTGAAGACAGTGGATAAGAATGTGATGCAAAATGGCTCACTAAACAAAATTTCAGAACTTTCTAGAAAAAAATGCTCAAGGCGTGCACTCATCATCCTGGAATTATTAGACTCGTAGGACAGAAGTGTGAAGCTCTAGTATTTCCTAGGGCCAAAGCCTGCCTGAGTTGATGACAATCTCAAGAAAACCGAATCTAGAGAAGAATGTAAGACCATTAAGTATCCTTTGAGCTTCTGGATCCAACTCTGTCTGAAACCCTGCCCTTGAACTTCTCTGTTAATTCAGCCAAAAGATTTATTACCTCAAGAAGTTTGATTTGGTGTTTGATTCATTATCTGGCATTCTTGTTGGGGACTTTGGTCTGAGACGTAATTTGTCCACCTAAGAAAAATTGTCACTGAATCTTTAGCCTGCTAGGTATTGTCCCAGTGGGGATCATATTGCATAGGCAAGCTCAAGCCCCCAAGCTCATAGATGCTATTAAAGATTCTTTAGGGGTGTTGAGATAGCTGGACTGAACATCACTGTCTCCATTCTGCCTACCCTGCTTTCTTTCTCCTGTTCACCAACCTTGTACCAAATCTCATCATGACTTTTAGGTAAGATTTTCCCGTTAATGACAAACTCTCCACTTCAGTATAAAAGGTCTTCTTTTAAAACTTTCGTTCTATAAATTGATAGACTATACCCTATGAGGAAATTTAGGAGGCCTGCATCTCTCCTCTGGCATCCTGTTCTCTGTGCTTACATAGATATACTATTTTCTCCCCAAGACAAGAATCACTTTGCTTGAGTTTTTTTTTTTTTCATTAAATTTCAAATTAATTTAATAAAATGTGGGATAGTAAATGAATGAACCTCTTGCAGAATCTACACAATATATGCCTCTCCCGTAACTATGCAGTCTCTTCTGTTAATAGTATCTGAACTTTCCAGGGGGATTTAGCTAAAATTACTCTTATCAGTTCAGTCCAATTAACAGAAGATTTCTTCACTCAAATACAGACTCACAAATGCAGCTAGTGCACCTCCTAGAGCCAAATTCTATATGTGGCACTTCACATGCATTACTTCCCAGAATCCTCAGAGGCTGAATCTTTGTGTTTCTGCAAAATCTATATGTTATGACCCTAATTCTTGATGTGATGACATTTAAGTGGAGCCCCAAGAAGTGATCGAATTCAGAAGAGTTCATGAGGATGGGACCTATGCATTAGTATCCTTACAAGAGGAAGAGATCTGGGCTTGTCCTCTCTGTATTAAATAAGGACATAGTGAGAAGATGGCTCTCCCCAAATGAGAAAGGGGTCTCTTACCTAGAACTTGAGCCTGCTGGTTCTAATTTCATTCTTTCAGGCTCTGGAACATCAGGATAAGAGTCTGCTATTCATGCTACTTTATCTGTGGTATTTTTTTAAACAAATTGAGACCTTCTAGGTGTAAATATTGTGAACATACTCTATACAACTACTGACCCCCATTAGCCAACTTAACTTACCTAGGAGAGAACACATAGACCCATTTGGAACCCTGGCTACTGTGATCTTGCCACACAAGGAGTATGTTACACTCCTAGGATGAAAGGAAAAGGTATATTTAAAAGCAATAATAAAATTATGTAGGTATGTTATCATTTTTGGTCCCAATTTTTAAAATTCTATAGTATGAAAAACTTCAGAGGGAGGTAATAGAAGTAGAAGCTATAAACTCTTCCTGGAAGTTAACCTATTTGCAGCTTACAGGGAGGTAAGTCCACCTGGAGAGTAATTATTAATGGTTCAGTAGTGCTGTACAACAAACATATCCAGTGAGAGTTAGTATTAACAGCTTTCATTTACAGATTACAGGAACAAGGCACGTGGTGTTTAAATAAGCTGCCTAAACTCACTCAGCAAGTCAGTGGAGAATCAGAAAAAAATTTCTCCAAAGTCTACAAGCTTAACTGCCCTGATATTCAGCTTTATATACATTAAAAGTGTTGGTGGATTAAGCAGATAGTAGGAGAGAGCCATGTCCTGACAGCTTATGGCAGTGGGTAGTTATGGTTGGGTTTTTTTTCCATTTATGTATTTGGTACAGGGTCTCACTACACAGCTCAGACTCCTAGTGATCCTCCTATTTTCAGCCTCCTCAGCACTGAGACTGACTCAATCACTGTTTAGTGTGCTCTGTGGGTGGGGCTTACATGGCGTACAGAAGCAGGGACTGAACCCTGGTCCCTGCACTGCCAAAGCAGGTGTTTAGTCTGCTGAGCTGTCTCACCAGCCCAGTATGTATTTTTATAAATGAGGGCAGTATCATTTATTTCTTTCATGTCTGCCTTATGTTAGCAACTGTTGTTATAAACACTATAGACACAGCAATGAGTAGGAAATGCAAATAAGTAAGGTGATAAAACAAACAATACGATGTGAAGATTGAATCTATGGAGCAGCATATAAGAAAGGTGGGCAGTGGGCTGAAACCACCCAAGGAAGGGCAGCAAAACTAGCAGCAGAGAGAGGCAGTTAATGCCTAACCAATGCTGAAGAGGCTGAATGCCAGGATTCCAGGAATGCGTAGTTTATCCACCATTTCTAAAAGCAATGGAAAGTCAGCAAAGTATGAAGCAATGGCGTAGCACTAGCAACACGGACTTTGGTGATCTAGGAAACTCCAAGATTTGAGAGCTTGGAGGCCCCAAGGAAAACCAGGAATATGGAATGGCAATACTGATGACCCGCCTTCCCCCTGAAACGTGGGCCTCTGGTAGACTCTAGGGGGCAGCGGGGTGGGGTCCCACTAGGGCAGTTGCCATCAAGGTCCCTCCACCGCACATAGTTTTTGCCTTTTCAGTTCTTCTGTGATTTCCTTTGTCTTAGTAGCCTATGATATCAAGTCCTAAAGCCACCAGCTTTAACCAAAGGATCCCCACATCTGGGACAAGCTCTTGGTACAGCAAAAGCCCCCTGAGCTGCTTCCCTTACAAGGGAAGAGCATAGAGGTTCTCAGGATTTTGTCCATTTAAGGTGGATTTAAGGAAGAAATGATGCTTGAGAGTGAAGTTCAAAGCATTTCTTTTTTAAATATATATATATATATATATATATATATATATATATATATATATATATATATATATATATATATATATATGATACAGGTCTCACTACACAGTTCAGATTTACAGTGTTCCTCCTGTCTCAGCCTCCCCAACACTAGGATTATAGGTATACACCACCATGCCTGGTTTCAGTGGCTGGCACTGTGCAGTACCAGGGGTCCTTGAGCTTGCCAGGCAGGTGCTTAGACCACTGAGCCCACAAAGCATTTATTACATAGTGTAGAGGATGGATCACAAGGCTTCATTTGCCTGATTCCACACCTCACATCCCCACATAGCAGAGTGCAGATGAGTACCTGGGCTCTCTTTCGAGTTCATCTCCCTTGCTTGTGCCCTAGATCTGACCCTGCCATTGACCTTGTGGATGACCTTTCAATGCCAGGTGCAGCCTCACTGATTCCTAGCACAGCGGAGGGTCAACTTCACAAGAGCGGAAATCAATATCGTTCACAGAGATGCTGAGCAACTAACAGGGACTAAGTACCCCCAATGATTCACATGCATCCTATTTGCAGAATCCCTAATGCATTAAACGTTTCTGCCTTCTTGCCTCAAGGGGTTAATACTAAATTACTTTTGCATGGTGCAGCAGGAAATCCTACTCCATGACTAGTACCTTCAGGAGTTGCCCAGCAGGAGAAAATCAACTTTTGCAAGACTCATATAGGTATCTCAAGACAGTTGCTGAGCCTTCTTTGGCATTCTTGTACCCAAGAGAATAACTTTAAATCCTTAAAACGTCCCTCATCTTGTGCATGTATTTGGTTTGGTTTTGGATTTTCCCATTTTCCTTCCTTGAAGAACACACAGCTTTTTCACTTCATCCCACTACCAACTATATCATGCCTTTGCATGATATAGCTCATAAAGTAGGAGCTCAAAAGTCTACAGTGACCCTGAGCACATTCACAATATCCTCTGATATTTCATGCTAAGCAGGGTGGGCCTGGGCAGCATGTGGGTGGGGGGTGCTCAGCACAGTTGTCAAATAAATTAATTAAAAGATGAATATCTTTTTCTGTTGTGCTATTACAATAGCACACTCTTGCTCACAGACATAATATTCCAAATTCAGCCTGACCACTTAGCAATAGAGCCATCGCTTTCTTCAAATGAAACATATGTATTGTCTTGTTTGCTTTTCCCTCATTTCTGGGAAAAAAATATCTGACACCCAAAATTAAGGAAGGAAAGGTTTATTTAGCTCACAGTTCATGGAGGTTTCAGTCTTCACTCAACTGGCTATAAGGCAGAGTAGCAAATGGCAGAAGACAGCACTTCAGGGCAGCAGAAAACAGCAAATAGCAAAGGAAGGAGCAGAGGCTGCCATTGTTAGCAAGCCTCTTGCTCTTTCCCTTATATTGTATTTAGCTATTCTCCCTAGGGTGGGTGTAGCACTCACACCCATAAGCCCAGCATTGGATCATGAATTAATCACAAACTCTAGAAGCCTTCCCCAGCAACTGCATGAGGCTTTGGGAGGACTAGACACAAACCATAACAAGTACCAACATTCTATTAGTGTGACCTAAGCTACAAGTTTATTTAGTTGTATGGTGTGTGTGGGTGCACATGTGTTTGTCTCTGTGTATGCATGTGTGTGTGTCCATCTCATATTAGTGGACCAGGTTGAGCTATGTTGCTGCTGCTCCTACAGCTCATTCAGGCCTGGAGAACTGTTGCTCAGATCCAAGCAGGAGAAACAAAGATTGAATAAGATAAAGCTTGGCTCTGACTGAATAGTTCTAAAGAGATCAGCTGTATAAGAATTTAGAGACATGCATCATATGTGCATCAGAAACATACCCTAATAGTGGGGGCCCAAAGTTGGTCCACAGGTAGAGAATCAGACTACAGTGATGCAGAGCCAGGTGGGCAAGGTCATTCTGGCTAACAGGTCTGAGGAATGCAATTTGTCTAAATCCAAACCATGAGATACAGACCTGCCTGGGAATAGGTTAGGATCAACATAATCTGGAAGTGTATATTTAGGTACGTGTAGTGAATCCTGGTATCACCTCGTGTCTTTGGTGTTAGGTGTAAATGACCTAAAAGGAGAGTTTTGGAGTAAATGGGCTCCCTAGACTCTTTGTCTAGGAGACATTTTCTAAGCAAAAATTAAATAGGATATACACTGACTTTCCATACAAGGGACTTCAAAGTAGAACTGGTAAAGAAAACAGAAGTTTAAAGTGGAATGCTGCAATCCAGAGGTTAAATCATGCCTCAGGACAGTAGAGGCTTCTGTCCCACAAGGTCACCAAAGAAAACATGTTCTATTTTTTCATTCTGCACTGATCTCTGTGTTGCAAGCTTGTTTGTTGGCACCATGTCTATACTGCATCCCCTAGGAAGAAAGAGTGGAGCAAAGGCAATTGATTTACAGGAAGTAGAACTGACGTTGTAGATACAACTTTTGAGTACCTTCTCTAGCAACCAAGAATGTGATCATGCAGCGATATGCAGGTGCAAGGGCTAGAGGAAACGCTGGTTTAATGGAGAATTTTCACAGGTTGAGTCTCCCCATAATAGATACTGAGACTGGGTTTGAGATGTAAAGTGGTCATTGGGAATCTACCAAACAAAAAGCATGCCAGGGGATTAGGAAGAGGAGGACCCCATGCTGAGATGCAGCCTACTGGGACACTGTAGGGGAATTGTCCCACAGAGGTCACTGCCAGTGGGCTCAGCCAGGTAGGGCCTTGTCTACTTGCCTCACCCGGTTTCTGGCTGTAGCCAATCCCAGGAAAATGTAGGAACTCACAGGAAGCTAGGAAGAAGCTCAAGGAGGTAACACATCACATTTTCCTGCTTACTGTCCTCCCCTCAGCTAAGCAGTAGGGTTCTCTTTGGAGAAAAACCTGGACAGCACCTCTTGTGTCTACTTAATTTAACTGTCTTTTTTGTGGTACCAGGGACCAAACTCAGAACCCTGAGCTAGCCACTCAAGTACTTATTTCACTGAGCTATCTCACTGGAATTTTTAAAGATGTATTTAGTATAGGGTCTCACTACATATCTCGGATAGACTTGTAGTGATCCTCCTCTGTTCAACCTCCCCAACACTGGGATTACAGGCGTACGCTACCATGCCTAGACTTGGTGGCCGGTGTGGGTGCCAGGGACTGAACCCTGGTGTCTATGCTTGCCGAAGCAGGCTCTTAGTCTACTGAGCTATCTTGCCAACCTGGGCATTTATTTGTTAAATACCTATTGTATTTCGGCATAGGACTGGATTTCTCAGAGACAGAAATAAGCAAGAAAACAAGTAGGGAAGATGATTTCAGGTAATGCAAAATGCTGTGAAGCTGCTTCAGCAAAGTAACAGAACTGGGATTGATAGTAGAAGCTGTTTTAGATGGACCAGGGGATACCTGCATGGAGGACATAATGAGGAAAATGAGAAAAGATGTTCCAGACAGAGGAGTAGCACGTGCAGGTGGTAAGAGTGGTCTTGACTCCATGAATAGGAGAAAGCCACATGAGCTTATTTATGCAAAAAGGGGCTCTCAACCATGTGACTAAACAGATGGACAAAACTTGGATTGTGTGACAGCTACACCTAGAGATTACCATTGCATCTAAGACAGAGAGAGGCATTGTCCATGTGGGATGCCAGAATACACTGCCCCCATGAGTCATTGAGTTGAAGACAATTAAGAAACAGTGGCAGTCCACCTCTCTACTTTCCCTCTGTTTGCTTAAAAGCATGACTTAGATTTATGGTGAGAAAAGGTAGCTGTACTCCTCCTTCCTTCTAGGAAGAAGGACACCTAGCCGCTTAGGACAACTGCTCAGGTTAGCGAGCTAGGAACGCACAGGTATCTACCACACTGAGGTTCACCATCCAGCCTTTGTGTGATATGTCCTTACCCTTCCCCAAGAGGCTGCTCTTAGAGACAGAAGTCTTTTGTTCTTTCATATTGTCAGTTCTCTAAAAATGTATGGTTCTTTGTTGAAGATTTCTGTACAAAGTGAACTTCATAACCACCTCTTTGAGAACTACTGATTCCCTGGGCATCTCTTGCATATATATTAAATTATAATGTTAATAAACTTCCCAGGCTTTTGCTTGTGAATCTTGTGATGGAGGTCTGTTCCAAGTAAGAACCTATGAGGGTTGTTCTTTCTCAAAGTGAGTATTAAAATGAAGACTGTATTTTGACTATTTTAATCAAATTCAAATAAATTTGCTATATTTTCATGGAAAAATTATTTCTAGAACCAAGTCTTTAAATCTATTTAACTCCAGGGTCAATTTTCTATGCAGTGTAGTTAAAATGCTTTTTTTTTTCTATTTTCATTCTACTGAAATTATTTTTGAATGGCTCAATTTCACAGCAAATATTTTACCTTCATTATAGTTAGAAGCAGTGGCTCTGATAAGCACCCCACAGGAGAGGAAACATGGCCATGCCAGGCCTCTGCCTATGAGCAAGACATTTATCTTCATGCCTAAAACCAGCACCCCATAAATACAGTTTTTCATTCCTTATGTCCTGACCCCTTTCTCCTTGAATTTCTTCATGCTTCTTCCCTGATCATTTTGGTTTATTCTCTGATTTCATAGAAGACAATTTATTTCTTAAGTTTCATGTAAGTCAAATCTCCTTTCATTTAAAGGAAATAATGCCAATTCAAAAGTTTCATAAATTAGACTGTATTATTTTATAACAAGATTCAGGTGTGGACACAGGGATTTAAATCTCATGCAGATTTCATAGTGTGAAATCTCTATTTCTATGAGATATATGCCTTATTCTTTGTTGAATAGTTACTTTATAGCCCCAGCCATCTGTATGTGGTAGCCCACAGTAGCTACATGGGTAGCACAGTGCCTAGCAACTTCAGGGAAACAGGAGGGAGGGAAGGAGGGAGAAAAGTGGTGGGGAGGGAGAGAGAGCGGAAGAGACAGAAGGAGGGAGGGAAGGATGGGGGAGAGACAGACAGACAGACACAGACCGAGAGGACTCTTCCTTCCAAAATATCAGGCAAGCATCCCAGAATCCCAGGGCCAATTTTATCTCTGGATCATTGTCTGAGTTACTCTTCTCTCATTGCTTGGACAAGTACCTGACACCTAAAATGAAGGAAGGAAAGATTTAATTAGCTTATAGTTAGTGGAGGTTTCAGTCCATACTCAGCTAGCTCCAAGGCAGAGCAGCACATGGCAGAGATCAACCTTTCACGGCAGTGGCAAAGAGCAGAGAGCAAAAGGGAGTAATGGAAACAGAGAGCCAGTCTGTCTCCCTTATGTTGCACCCAGTCTATCCACCCTAGGCTGGGTGTAACACTCACATCCACAATCCCAGCAGAACTCAAACTCATAATCTCAGTGGATCATAAATTAATCACAAACTCTACAGTTCTACCTTACAATCTACATGAGGCTTGGGGGCACACCTAGATAGAAACCATAATGCCCACACTGAAACTAATTATTTAGCCAAAGCAATACAGATTTTAAGAGCTAGTCTTCTCTTGGAAGCAAACATCTATGAAAGACCTCCTATACCACTTCAGTTTAAAATAATGAAATAATTCTCCCATGAGAAAAATCAATTTATTAGCAAAAAAGAGGGAACAACTGCTGGGTGTGACCACTACAGTTGCTGGGCTCAGAACACCCTTTCTGTTTGCAGCCCTGCCAGTTCCCTTTAGAACTGTTTTTCTTTAGCGATGCTTCCACTTGGCCTTTGGGTCCTCTTTTTTCTGGAGTTCTAGTTTTGCTCTCATCTGGCCCAGTGTGGTCATTGTTTTCTGATATGAGTGTGAGACCTTATCATTATATTCAGCCGAGGCTGAAAAACAAAATCAAGGATGGAGCCAATCACTCTGAGCCTGGTTGCCTAGACAGCTGGCCCTTTGTCCCAAGTTGGCACCACGGTTCTCTTTCAGTATCTCCTGCAGCCACTGGTTTCTGGGCCACTGCTTAATTCAAAGGTAGAAAAGCCAAAGCAAGGAAAGGAAAGGAAATTCCCTCATTAAATCTGTGTTCAGTAGAGTGTGTGCATAATTCATCCCAGAACCATCAAATATAAATGTCCCAGTGTCAGAGGGAAACAGAGCCCACACTAAGAGTCTGAGCCCACTCAGAAGGAGATGTCAAGAAGAGACAAGTCTTGTAGCGACCTTCTCAGAGCAGTAATGAGATCTGGCAGGAGTGCTGCCCACAAAGATCCCAGACAAGGGCACGCACTGCAGCGCTACTTCCTGCCAGCCACTTCAAGAGCACCTGCATGTTTAGAGACTTGGCTCCAGATTCCCTCTGAGCTCTTGCTGGGCTGCCAGGGCCTCTGAAGTGAAAGCAATGGAGTGTATGGAATGAGGCTTCCCCAGGCTATGGATCTGACTGATAAATGAAGTGGAGCAAGTGTGGGTTCCTGCTGTCAGACTCTGCTCAGCCACGAAAAACATCACCCCCAAACCACAGCCCAGCTCCACTGAGCTCCAGAGCCAGAAGTGACCACAGTGCAAGGGTATTTGCAACATCATTGCTTTGAATTCCATGGTATAGAGATAAGCATCAGAGGACTCTGGGATAAGTTTTCATGTCCAATGAAAGCCTTACTATTAAGTGAGCCAAAAGTATATTTACCATCTACCTCTGCTCCAAAAGCAGAGAATGGCCTGGTTCTCGCTGGTCTTCTGCTCCCTCCTGCTTCTGTGATCATACTTGGTCATTCATGAGCTTCTCTGCCTCGTCAACATCACCATTGCATTAGTGTGGATGATAAACATATCCTCCAAGGTCAGGTGTTCTCCCAGTGGATGCCAGTGATAACAAGAAATGCAGCCCTTAAAAGTGAGCCTTGCTGGGAAGGTGGTAGGTCACTGAAAGTGTGCCCTTGAAGGAGGTATCAGAATCTGACCCCTTCCCCTGGCTTTGTTTCCTAGTTGCCACAAAGCTGGCAGTCTCTTCACTGGCCACAGGTTTAAAGGAACAGAGCCAAGTGACCATAAGTTAAAACCAATGAAACCATGAACCAAACTAAACTTTCCTTTTTTTTAACTTGTTTATTTCAGGTCTTTTGTCACAGTAATGGACACCACCGTCTTAGTTACTTACCACTTAACCATTCTCTACATTAACCTATTCATTTAGCATACACTGAGGACAATGTTAAGTACACTACATGTATGATTGCGTTTAATCTTTAAATATGTGAATTTTCCCATTGGGGGGCGTGTTCCAGCAGCTTCCTAGAATTCTCTTACCTGACTCTTCAGAAAGCTGTTGTCCCTTCGCTATCCTAGCCTCAAGCTAATGCTCAACTCTCTAGAGACCTCCATGGTTCTCCGATCTCATGAGATCCCAAATGGCTCAGTCACTCAGCACTCGCTTCTTTGTATGTACAAGACAGTCATTATTATTTATCTGTTGAGTTCTATGTATTTACCAGTGTATCTCCCACAGTAGAGTATAAGCAACTAGGTGTGGAAGAAGGAGGCTACTTGGGCTTGTTGCCTGCTAAATCATCTCTTCCCAGAAGACTATTTTGAAAAAACTAAGCACTCAAAAAGACATTTGTGAAAACAATGAACTCCACGTGAAAAGTAGTAGCATAATCCACAATTTACTGATAAAGACATCATGACATGGACCATGTACATACTTAATTTCCCCAAGCCATGTGGATTATAAGTGTGGGTACTGGATAAGAACTTGGTGCTCTATTCTTTGGAGATCTTCTGGTACACTGGAGCCACAAACCATGGAACTGGCCAAAAATTTCTTTCCACATTTTTCTAATATCAGCTGTATTTCCTTCTAAGAGGAAGTTAGCAAAATCTGTCGACCTCAACAACCGATCATTAAAGGCAGGTTCTCTTAGACAAAAATAACCTCTCTTTATTTCCTTATTCCTTCTCAGACTCTTGTTGCTGACTTATTTATATTCATATATTCATTTAAAATCCTTCTGACTACTTGTATGCATGAGGGAGTGGACCCGTACATAATCTTGTCAGGATATATCAATGGTGAAGACTTCCTGATATGGAAAGATAAGGCTGAGCTGGTCTTCTGATGGATAGCAACAACAAAAAAATTAATTGAGTTAGGAAGAAAAAAACTGCGCTCAAGACCCTGTCATGCCTTCTTGTCTTCAGCACTGGTTTGACTCTCAAAAAATATGAGATTGAATTGATTAAGCTTAACTCAAGTTCCTAGTGATCTTGGCCTCCCCTATTATAGGATTCGGATCCTAAGAAACACACTATTTCTAGGAATCAGATCAAGGTATTAAACAACACACATCCCGTTTAGTATTAGTCCATTAAATTGTAGGTTACGGGCAGCTCCTGTGAATTAAACTCCATTTTACAGTTGCTCAGCAAAAAGTCCACTTTTACTTTAGAGAGCTGGGCTGTCCAAAGGCTCAAAAGGCTATAATGAGCCAACAGGTTATTCTAGGATTTAAAGATGAGGCACACAGAGCTTACTTAGCTTGCTGTAAATGGTTTTTAAGATTGTATAGGGACATAAAGTGCGAGTCCAACTGGTCCACCACCTGAGAAGGCACAGGGTTCCCCAGCCTCCCTGCTTCTCCCATGCATATCAGCTTCCTAAGAAGCTAGGAAGATTGCCAGACCCTGCTGAAGGCAGTAACTTGGAATTTGGGGGCCCCGTCCTTTCCCCCCTATTCCTTCCATTGCCTCTTCACAAGGGAAGCCAGTGACTCAGTTAAGCTGACTAGATTGAGAAATATCGTAGGAAATTAATGGACCTCATTTCTGGCGTATCTGTCAGGATCTACCCAGTGATGATTAGATTAGCACATGGGATAGCAAGCCGAGGGGGAGACCCACCCTGAATGCAGGTGGCCCCATGAAGAGGCTGGAAAGAAGAGGGAGTGAAGCAGACATGGGATGCTTGTTAGCCCAGGCTTCTTGACTCCAGTGCCTTGCAGCTTCCTGGCTAATGGGAGCTCAGCAGCACTCATTCTGCCATGCCTTTCCGCCATGATATTTCTGCTCACCCCAGTCTTAAAGGCAAGGGAACCAGTGGACCATGGAATGACACCTCTGAAACTATGATCCCAAATAAACCTGCCCTCCCCACAATACACCTTATTTTCCTTAGGTACTTGTCACAGAAGCAAGAACCTGAGAGATACAGGGACTCTGCCTAAACGGCACCACCTCAAGACTTTCCTGACCTTCCTAGACCTTGGGAGATGCCTCTGCCATGACCCACTCAAGGGCAGTATTCCCTCTCAGTGCCTGGCTGACTGTTCATTCTCCCTCCGCCTAAGATCTCCCTCCCCTAGTTTGCTTGGTCTGCATTTGCGATGATTAAATCTACCAAATAAAAATTTAGAAGACCAAGTTAAATTTGAATTTCATACAAATAACAAGTTTTTTTTTCATAATAGATAACTTTTTACTTAAGACTGCTTATTTGAAATTCAAATTTAACTGACATTCTCTATCATCACTGGCAATGGTGCTTATTCTTCTTCAAAGAAGCTAGTCTCCTCTCTGCCGGGGATAGAATTCCTGTCTTTCAGGGCTTTGACAATTGCCAAAGAGTGTTTTTCCTGAATTTAACATTATATCAATACTGGAGTCCTGGTATAACCACACACTGAAATCTCAGTGGCCCAACAAATAGAAATTCAGGTCATCTCCAAGATATAGCCACCCAGAGGTACACTTTGACAACGTGATGGTTCAAGATTTATGCAAGATAAGCCTTTTCTTTTCCTTTCTTTTTTTTTTTTTTTTTTTTTTTTTTTTTTTTTTTTTTTCTTTTTGTGATGCTGGGGATTGTACTCTGGGCCTTGTGCTTGCCAGGCAGGCACTCATGCTGCTGAACTGTATCCCAGGCCCCCAGATTAGCCTTTTCTTAAGGGTTGATCTCTTACATGTGCTCCTTGGCAAACTGCCCTGAAGCCAAGACCAAGCTGAAAGAAGCTGTTGCAAATAACACCTTGAAGAAGGAGCCGAAGATGCTTTGGGCACTTTCAGCCCGGGCAATAAGAGTTTTGTAGTGTTTATCTTCCAGGTAATTTTAATTTCAAGAATTCTTTTTTCTTTTCTTACTACATCATTGGCCTTGGTGAGGAGTATATTAACAGCTTTAATTAAATTTAAATTTGAAGAGGACTTGCAATTCTATTTCTCTCTACAAGAGCAATTATTATTCAAATGTCCCACTTCCTCCCAACATCCTGGAGAGCTGTACAGTAATAGTGTTACCTTAAAATTCTGCCTCAATGGACCTTACTACAGATATTTATTAAAAAAAAAAATAAAGAAGTGGAACAAAATACACATATTGAACAGCTAGTATGAAGTTATGAGTAAAGTTCTTCATATTTGTATATGTTCAAATTTTAAAGAAATACCATTGAGATACAGAGTATATTCACATTTTTTTAGTAGAAAACAGGCAAAAAGACATGCAGTATATTGCTTAAATTCTAAGTAATAGCCTGGATTAAGTAGGTAGTATAAGAGTTTCAGTTAAGGGTCTGCCATACAGCTCAGCAGATCAAAGGGCCTACTTAGGCAGATTCAGAGACCAGGTTCCATCCCCAGCATGCAGTGCTGTCCCCACCCCCGAGGCACACTGAGACAGTGACAGACTGGGTGTGGTAGCACACACCTGCAATCCCAGAACTTGGAAGGCTAAAGACAGGAAGATCACTACGAGTCTGATCTGTATAGTGAGACTCTGTACTAACTACATTTTTTAAAAGAGCTTCAATTATTAACAAGTATGGTGGGAAGAGTATATTTCCCCATCCCATTTGTGAGAAACTGTGGCCCTGTTTTTTTTTATCTAAAGCTATAAACAACACTGCCTCTAACCTAGACTTCAGCCCACCAAAGATGGGAGAATTTAAATACCAAAAACAGAGCTACAGACCAAGACAGTTTACCAATAGCCAAGGACTTCCAGCTCCCCAACACTCAACCCTCCCCCTCTCTTGTTTCTGCTGAGCAACCCTTAGGATCC
Organism: Ctenomys sociabilis; assembly: GCA_004027165.1. Lineage (NCBI taxonomy): Eukaryota > Metazoa > Chordata > Mammalia > Rodentia > Ctenomyidae > Ctenomys > Ctenomys sociabilis. The sequence continues at coordinate 22,542 of PVKA01017443.1, read as the reverse complement.
TCCCTCCATGTCCTTTGAACTAACCAACTGCCTGGACTTCAAGCCTTTGAATTCAGCTACTGAATTTAAAGCAGAGCTGCTTCCCTTGCATAAGAGCTTGAACATTCTCCCCTCCCCTGCTGCTCAGTGTCTCCTGTCAGAACACACTCAGGGCCTTCTGAAGAAGTCACCTCCAAAGTAGACTTTGTTGCTTGGTATTTGAATGCATCTGACAATCTGAACCTTGCATTCATTTCTAACACATTGATGTTGGACTTGACTATGAGATTTGCTTGGCCCAGAGAACTTTCTAGACACTAACATAGACAGAAATCACCATAGGAATAGAGGACAAACAAACCTCTGAACCCTTAACCTGTTACTCATTAAAAGCATGTTTTGTGTTTTCTCTTAAGGCAGTCAAGAGTTGAAGAACTTTTTTTTTTCCCAATAGGGATTGAAAAGCAGAATAAAGCTTGGGCTTCAATCTGTATCTGTCACCCTTGTAATTATGAAATTTTGGGTCAGATCCCTTCACAAATCTTCATAGACTTGGTCATTATTTAGGGTGCATCTGTTTAACAACTGGCCATACAAGACTGAGTAGACCTAAATTTACATAACTCATTTCATCTCCCTTCAAAACCAAGGACATGAAGATAAGAGATTTGCAGGAACACTTAGCTACTCAGCATACACCCAGAAGTCTTCAGTCACTGTTCTCAATCTATGATCACCTTGGAGACCAACGCATGCAGAAATGTTCTTCTCTGGGAGATCAAATTGTGACCTCAAACAATAAAGACTTCTCTAGATTTATTCCAAAAAACTGGAACTGAGATAACAATCAGCCCAGATTTCTGACCACCTCAGTTAATTCACAGAAGTTGATCTGGTTCTTCTGTTAATGGACCAGTCTGATCCTCTCTATCAGAGCCGTGTCCATTCTGGCTTCACAAAATGAAGCCTGTGCCGGTATTTTCTGACTTTTAAAATCTACTTTTATATGATGAAAGTCAAGGACCTGCTCTGCAGGGCAAGATGATATTGCTATCTCTCCTCGGGTGGCCTCCTTAGACATAATCTGATGGCAATATGACACATATAGAAGATGTAAGCATATGTGGTGTGCTGTCATCTGCCCCATGTGCTCCAGAGCATTCCATGCAAACCTCTCTTTGTGGTTAGTAGGACAAAGAAAGTTAGACAAGGAGCAAGTGGAAAGCCTTGGTAGAATTTGTCCTGCTACCTTACAACCTGAAGCTCAGATAAGCCAGCCTCGGTAACCTGAACCACAGCTGATCTGTACACCTGGAAGCCATTGAGATTTTAAGGTTTTCTTCTAAACAGAAAAACCAATTGTGGGTAAAAGATCACACCTCCAAAATTTCAACCCTTGGTATGTTTTTAATCTTTTAAATTATTTACTTATGTGGTACAGGTACACATAAGTACAGGTACCACATATTTACTTATGTGGTACTTGCTACACAGCTCAGACTCATAGTGATCCTCCTGTCTCAGCCTTCCCAGTGCTGGGATTATAAGCATGTGTTACCAGGTCTGGTTTTAGTGGCCAGCACTGTGCACCCAAGGTTCCAGGGCCAGGATGGCATGTGGTACCAGGGATCAAACCCAAGTCCTTGTGCTTGCTAGGTAAGCACTTCAACCTCAGCTATTCCCCCTCCCTCAACCCTTGGTATTTGATCCTGTGGTTTTCTACAAACTGACCTCACTCCTGCCCATGGTAAGCCCTGTCTACCAGACAGACAATGTTAAATCTGAAAGGTCAGGTTTTAAAGAGACTGGACCATAGCAGAGGGAGAGTCTAATGCAGATCCTCAGTATAGGAAACAGTGTGATCAATATTCACTTTCCTAGAAAAATTAAAGGCCTCTATGCTGGCTCTTGGATATCAGGAGCTGAAAGTTGTCACAGCAGCAGATTCATCTCTCACCCTGGCTTCCCTGAGTGCTAGCAGGAATTGTCATGGATGCCTTCAGAACTCTTCTCATGGTAAGATGACACTGGTAGGAGGGGGAGGTTCAGGGAACTGACACTTTCTAGAATCCTCCAAAGGACCTACATGCCCCTGGAGAGTCCTAGAATGTCACAACAGTGCTAGGTTTGGCTCAGCTGTGAAATGTGTTGCAAATAAACTCTCATAATGTTGAGTGGTACAAGGCTTTCTGAATCCAGGGCAGTGCCCTGCGGCTTAGTGTGGAGTTTTGTAGCTGACGTCTATCAGACACTCTTCTCTTACCCATCACCTTGGGTAACTTCTCACTCATTTTTTTTTGTTGTTGTTGTGGGTTTCTCCACCCAGATCGAAACCAAAGCCACCATTTCCCCTAGGAGTTCAGGACAATCACATCCAATTTCCTTGACTCAATCCAATAAGATAGCAAATAGCCTCATCAAAAATTTTTAAATAAATTTACAAGAGTAGATACTTTCAGAGTCACTTGAGGCTGTGCTTTGCTGTTGCTATATGCTTTGATTTTAAGTCACTTTTTATTATGTTATTCAGATAGGAGACTAGCGGATGGCAAAAGCTGGCTGGGGAAGTAGGTATGACCCATTAACTATGAGATCCTGGACACAGGTACAAAGCGGTGGCCAAAGCCCTTTGCGTGGACTGGTTGCTAGAACTCAGCAGATTTTCAATAAGATGCCCTGGACCAAACTTCAGCCTGAAGTGTGGGGTTGCAGCTCTGCCCTCTCAAGATCTTGATGTACAAATTCTCCTGGTTTTCCCTGAGAGTTGGATGGCATGAAAGAAAGGCAGCCATGAGGAGCTGGTGCTCTGCTGGCTTTCCATGACAGCCATGCTGTTTGCCAGATGGAGTGTGGACTTTTATCTTTGCTCTTAACTTTTTATCTATTTATTTGGCTGAACCACTTTTTAGAAGCCCAATAGCAATATATATATATATATATATATATATATATATATATATATATATATATATATATATATATATATATATATATATATATATATATATATACTGCTATTCTCCTTTTAGGGAAGGGTCTACAAGGAATTCAGAGTCTCACTAATAGATTGATGGGACTCGTAGTGATCCACCTGTTTACATCTTCCCAAGAGCTGGGATTACAGGCACTTGCCACCACACCCAGTCTCAATCACCATCTCAGCGCACCCCAGGGGCAGGGCAAGCATGGAAGATCTGGTTATGGAACCCCCTGCCACTGCGCCAGCTTGCAGGCTCTTTAATCAGCCGAGCTATTTGGCCGGCCCAGTAGTATATTTTAAATGTAGTAAATCCATCATTTTAGTTGTACAGTGTATGAATTTTAACAGAGTATGTTAATATGTGCATAAACACCACCAAGATAGAAACCAATTCACTCAGCCCTAAAAATTCCTCCGCCCCTTCCTCGATACTTGTTACTTCAATCTCAGGCTCTGAAAATATTCATAAGTTTTGTTCTAATAGTTTTGCCGTTTTGCAGAACACCCTAAAAAATGGATGAGGCCATTTGAGTCTGACTTACTTTCCCTAGTGAAATATATTTAAGTCGCACAAGTAGTTTTCTTCTCTTTTGATTGCTGAATAAGGTTCCATTGTTTGGAAGTATCACGATATGTTCATCTCCTCACCAGTTCAAAGACGTGGAGGTTTTCCAGGACCAGATAAAAGTAAATAGAACCAATGTAAACATTTGGGAACAGGTTTTATTTCTACTAATATAGGTTTTCATTTCTCTTGGGTGAATATCTAGGAGAGACACTGCAAGATTTTAGATTAAGTAATTGTTTCAGTTTACAAAAAAACTGCAGGGCTGGGGATGTGACTCACTGCTAAGAGTGTTTGCCAAGCATGCATGACAGTCTCCAGTGCTTCCAAGAAACAAATAAAATGAAATAAAAATAGAAGAAACTGCAGGACACCAGCAAAATGAAAAAGAACTTCAAATTTTACCCATCTATGAATGAAACAAAAAGAACTGCTGCTGCTTGAGGCAATAGATAACAGTGCAGCAAATAATACACCAGCCAACAATTGAAGAATAAAGACAGGAGGGTGAGATGTCCCCACAGAATCTGAAGAGCCCCAGCATACCTCTGAACACCTGGTAGACAGACCACACAGCTGCTCCAGCTGTGCACTCTCTTGGGAAAGAGCTAGAGAGGCTTTAAGTGCGCTCTTCCTGATGCCAGTTAGTAAGTGGTAAAGGAGAGTTGTGAACTTCCTGGTTTGTGACACACCCCAGTGTCCTAATACACAGGGCTCCCCCACCTCCAAGCAAGGACTAAGAGGTTTTACTCCAGGCATCTGAGTCCAAATCAGATCCATCATTACCAGACCATTGGTCCAAGGGAACAGAGTTTTCAGGGGCCATGAAGAAAAAAGAATAGACTTTCAGAAACTAGCTTCAGCCATGAATGGCGGCAGAAAAAGTCTTGAGCATGGAAGAGAATCTGATTTCCTTCATTGTCACACTATGATATACAAAATTCCAGCTTATAGTCCTTTTAACAAACCAGTAGAAACTAGTAGAACAATTACCTTAGCTATCATATATATCTTCTTTCTGTTGATTTCCTATCATCTTGTATTGAAATTCTGTATTTTTTAATGTTTTTTAAAATTTATATTCTTTTTTTTAAAAACAAATCAGCTTGTAGACACAAAATTAAAAGTCACAACAAGGAAAGAAAGAATGGTCCACACATATGTAGGAAAAATAAATAGAAACTGATAAAAACTATAAGGAAGAAAAGAGACGAAACTTTCTAGACAAGCATTGGAAATAAGTAGTTTTTAATATATCAGTGACCTAAAGGAAACTACACCTAAGGAACAAAAAATTAACATAATGTTTTGGATAATTTTCTCTCATTGGTGGGATGAAATACCTGAGACGCAAAATTAAGGGAGGAAAGGTTTATTTAGCACACAGTTTGTGAAAGTTTCAGTCCATACTCAGCTGGCTCCAAGGTAGAGTGGCACATGGCAGAAGGCAGCAGTTGATAATGGTGGAAAAAAGCAAAAAGCAAAAGGAGGAGCAGCAGCTGAGCAGCTAGCAAGCCTCTCTCCCTTCCTTGTATTGTATTCAGGCTGTCTGCCCCAGGGCAGGTGCAGCATTCAGACCTATAGTCCCAGCATTGGATCATAAATTAATCAAAAACTCTAGAAGCCTGCTCCACTGACTGCATGAGGCTTGAGGGGAGAACTACACCAACTATAACATTTTCCCCATAGACCCCCAAAGATTCATGTACATTCCTTTACGCAAAAGGCATTTTAGTCCAACTCTAAACTGTAGTGAAATTCCTAGTTTCAGCATTGCTGAAAGGGCCAATTCCTGCATGTCCTCCAAGATCTTAGGCAAACTCTTAGCTATGATCCCCTGTACAAATGAAAAGTTAAACACTTCCAACATTCAATGACACAAGAAAAACATTATCATTACAAAAGCTACAAACAACAGGATACGAAGCATTGGGACTGAAGCAAATCCAAAATACAGAAGGGGCACTCCACCTCAGCGGGCCTATCAGGAAGGTACCAAAGGACAGGCAGCCAGTGGGCCCTAACAGTCCACATAGATGGGGCTGAGCTGGAAGGAACCAAGCACAGCAACCAGACACAAACCAGGTCCAGTTATGTGGGCTTGAGTTCAGTACATCTAGACCTGGTGAGCTGAGGCGTACTCCTGGGCCCAGCCCAGCCCAGGCTCAATCCTAGACCTACAGGAACATCCTCATGGCACAGATGTGGCCGTAAGTATCTGGGGTGATCTAGTCTTCCTGAAAGACTCTAGGTACATGAAGGGGAGGCGTACAGAAAGAATTCTGGGGAACTAATTTTAAACAAATTCCCAACTTAAGATCTGCTTTGTTATACAGCTATGGTGCTTGGTCCTTTGGTCTAAAGTAAAGATGTATTAATTACAAAAGTTAGTCAATTTCTGAATTTCAAGAACTGTTATTAATATTGCTTATTATATTACTGTAAATAGGAAATTATATCTACCTTAACCACATATTCTCCCTTGGCTAGTAATATCAGGAGGTGCCAGGATAATAAACTCACCAAAGCCCTACACTGAAGGAAGGAGCACAGTGCCAAGTGGAAATCAATATCTCTCAATCAATAGAGAAAGCAAAACCTTGGGACACATACGAAACAAGAATCTCAGAGCTGGCTAGATAGCTCAATGGGCTAAAGTGCCTGCGTAGGCAAGCACTGGGCCTGAGGTTCAGCCCCTGGTATGTTGTGTTGGCCTGCCCACGGGCTACATTGAGACAGTGACTGAGATTGGGCATGGTGGTGCGCACCTGCAATCCCAGCCCTTGAGAGGCTGAAAACAAGAGGATCACTATGCATCTGATCTGTGTAATGAGACCCTGCAGACGCTTTACTAAATACAATTTTTTAAAAAAGAATCTCTTACACAGGAGAGATACAAAAAACAGACTCTCTATAGAGAGGCTCTTCCTGCAGTGATACAGCTTCCTACTATCAAACTTTCACAAAAAGGTATGACAGAAATAAAATAAAGCACTATATCTGAAATAGATATGACAAAAAGAAGGAGTCAGTCCCAAATTCCACCCAAATGAACCCAGCAGATATCAGCATAGAAGAAATTGGAAGTCACACAACTGAAATCTATGAAATAATAGCAACTGAAGTAAAGAAACAACTACAGAAAGGCATAGAGGAAATCAGATCATAAAAAATCTCACAGGTGAAAAAGGAAGTGATAGCTATAATGAAAGAATTCCTGAGCATTTCTAAAGCAAACACTGATATAAAATAGAAGAGAATAGAAAAATTATGTAAATATTGAATGAGCAATACAGGAAAGAAATATAATACATGAAACAAATTCAAAGAGATATACAAGAAATTAAAAACCCCATCAAAAGTTGGCAAAAACAATTTCAATGAAAGTGAGAATAGACTTCCCACCCTTGAAGACACCATTACAGCTAGTGAAAACTTAAGAAAAGATCTCTTAAAAACAAGTAGGATCCAGGAAATAATAATTCAGTACCAGCAAGATGATGCAAAGATGAGTAGCATAAAACTAATAGTCATCAGTGAGAAAGAAGGAAGCAACCCAAATGACATTAAAAGAATATGGGCAGAAGTAATAGCAGAAAACTTCCCAAATATGGGGTAAAAATCTGACATTCAGGTAACTGAGACACATAGAAATCCAAATAATATCAACCCAATTAAAACTACACCAAGATCACAGAAACCCAGCACTAGAACAACATACTGAAAGCTGCTAGAAAAAAGAAACAGGTCACATTCAAAGGAAAACTCACTAAAATAACAGCAGACTTATCCTCACAAACTATCAAGTCCAGAAGAGCATGGAGTGAAGTACTTCAAGTCCTACAAGCAAACAAATTCCAACCCAGGCTGGTATACTCTGCAAAACTCTCAAGTTTCATGGAGAAGTGAAATACTTCCATGAAAAAGAAAGCTAAAGAAATTCATGATGACCAAACCAACCCTATGAAGAGTACTAAAAATTATTCTATAAAGGGATCAAAATGCCCACAATTTCAAGAATGACAACAGAATGAACCCACTGAACATGGCAGGCTGTTAAATACAGGAGAAAAGCAGGGAACCAACAGCAGGAAAATGACATGACAAATACAAGTCAATAAATATCGATTATCACCTCCAATGTAAATGGACTCAGTTTATCAATTAAAAGAAATAGACTGGCAGAGTTCAATAAGAAACAAAATCCAACAATATGCAATATACAAGAAATGCATTTAACCCATACAGAAATGGATAGGCTGAAAGTAAAAGGATGGAAAACAACACTACATGCTCCAGGGTCTCACAAAAAAGCAGAGGTGGCTATTGTGTTTACAGTCAATCTGGACTTCAAATCAAGAGTGATCAAAGAAAATAAAGAAGGTCAGTATATATTGATGATGGGAAAACTGCAAGAGGAAGAGAAAACAGTCATAAATATGTATGCATCAAATATGGGAGCATGAAACTATATAAGATAAATTTTAAGTGACATGAAAAATCTAGTAACCAATATCACGGTCTCAACAGAACTTAACACTCCTTTATCCCCAAAAGACAGGTCAAGCAGAAAAAAAGGCAAAAAAAGAAAATAGAAGATCATTAATAGCTATTTTGAAAATCTTTACTGTCACAGGACCAAAGACACAGAAGAAACAGACAGATTTCTAGATAGGTGCAAAATGCCCAAACTGAGTCAAGAAGATATAAGAACTCTGCATAACCCAATATTAGCCAATGAAATGGAAAATGTGATTAAAAAAAAAAAAGTTTACAAAGAAAAGCCCAGATCCTGATGGATTCACAACTGAATTCTACAAGAAATTTAGAGAATGTTTAATCCTAATATTCCTCAAACTCTTCAATGAAATTGAAAAGGAAGAAACACTTCCAAAATATTTCCTTGAGGCAAGTACTTACTGATACTGACACCAGACAAAAGTCCAACAAAAAAAAGGAAATTATAGACCTATCTCTCTCATGAACATAGATGAAAAAGTCCTCAATAAAATGCTAGCAAATAGAATTGAGCAAATGATCAGAAAATTGTACACCATGACTAGGTAGGACTCATTCCAGGAATGCAAGGATGTTTCATACACAAATCTATAAATGTAATGCACTATATCTCTACAGCCAAAACAAACAAACAAAAATAATTATGATCATCTCAATAGTTGCAGAAAAGGCTTTTGACAAAGTTCAACACTCATTCATGTTCAAATCCCTACAGAAAATTGTAATAGGTAGCCTGTACCTCATCCTGATAAAAGCCATCTATGACAATCCAAGAGTCAACATAATTCTAAATGGGAGAAACTGAAAGCTTTTATTCTCAAATCAGGTACAAGAAAAAGATGTCCTGTATCACCACTCCTATTCAATATAGTTCTGGAATCATTAGCCAGGGCCATTAGACAAGAGAGAAAAATAAAAGGAATAAGAATAGGTAAAGAAGTACAATTATCATTATTTGCAGATGACATGACACTCTACTTGGAAGACCCAAAAACTTCACCAAGAAACTCCTGGAATTAATAAACAAATTCAGTAGCATAGCAGGATACAATGTCAACACCGAAAATCTATAGTGTTCCTCTACACAGATAACAAACTCACTGAGAAAAAAATTAAAGGAATGCTCTTCACAGTAGCATTCAAAAAAAGAGAAAAATACTTAGGAATTAATCTAAGAGAGGAAGTAAAAAATCTATTCAGTGAAAACTACAATGAGAAACAGAGAGAGAGAGAGAGAGAGAGAGAGATTGTAGAAGATTTCAGAAAATGAAAAGTTATTCTTTACTCCTGGATAGGAAAAAATAACGTTGTGAAAATGGCCATACTCCCTTGATTATTAGACAGATATAATGCAATCCCTATAAAAATACCACCAACATACTTCGAAGATCTACAGAAAACATGCTTAAAATTCATTTGGAGCCAGAGAAGACATAAAATAGTTAAGGCAATCTTTGGCAACAAAGGCAAGGCAGGAAATATGACAATACCTGGCTTGAAATTATAGGACAAAGCTACTGTGACAAAGTCAGCATGGTTCTAGCAAAAATAAATGAATAAATAAATAAACAAACAAACAAATCAGACCCATGGATCAATGGCAGAAATGAGAAAAAGCAGACACAACAACAAACACACACTCAGACATCTTATCTTTGACAAAGGGACCAAACATGTTCACTGGAAGAAAGATAGCCTATTTAAAAAATGGTGTTGGGAAAACTGCTTGCCACATGCCAGAAACTAAAACTACCTTCATCCATTATCATGCACTAAATGAAGGTCAAAACAGGTTAAATATCTCAACATTAAAGCAAAAACACTAAGTCTCCTGGAAGAAAACGTAGGTGAAAACCTTGAACATATAGGAGCAGGCAGACTGGTCATGAGAAAAAAAAAAAAAAAAAAAAAAAAAAGCAAACCAAATCACACAGGAAATACCTGGGATCTCATCTTATTGAGAAGTTTCTGCATGTGAAAAGAAATCACCAACAGACTGAAAAGTAAAACCACAAATTGGGATGCAATCTTAACTAATAATCATTCACTCAAAGGACTTCTATCAAAATTATATAAATAACTTTAAAAAATTTGGCCCCAGAAATTTAAAGACCCATTCCAAAGATAGGCATTAAGATGAATACACACTACTCAGAAAAACAAATACAAGTGGCAAATAAATGCATGAAAAAATGTTCCACAGTACTGGCCATTCAAGAAATGCAAATTAAAACAGCACTGAGATATCATCTCACTCCAAAAAGAATGGCTATCATAAGGAAATCAACAAATAACAAATGCTGGAGAGGCTATAGGGAGAAAAAGAACACTTTTCCACTGCTGGAGGGAATGTGGACTGGTACAGTCACTATGGAAATCAGTGTGGAGATGCCTGAGAAAACTAGGACTGGAAATCCCATTCAATCCAGCCAATCCTCTCCTGGATATTTTCCAAAAAGAACTGAAAACATCGTACCATGGGTGATATATGTGCACCCATGTTTATAATTTGTTATAGCCAAATCTTGGAAACAGCCAAAATGTCTGTCATTTGAGGAATGCATGAAAAAGATGGGGTATTTTTATATAACGGAGCACTACTCAGCTATAAAGAAAAATTCAAAGCCATTATAGGTAAGTGAATGCAACTAAAGGCTGTACTCATAAATGAAATAAATACGACCCACATGTGTAAACATTGTATTATTTCCCTAGTGTAAGTACCTGAAAGAATAAACAAAATCTAAAAGACATAATAATAAGTATAGTAAAACAGAAATAAATTGAATTTGAGGAATAAACTATGAGGATGACAGGAAGGAGATGAGACAGGGAAAAATCATGCAAGCATATTTACAGGATGGCTGAGTTCATTGTAATTTCCATCAGTGTTTTTGAAAATAGCAGTTAAATAGGAATTTAACTATCATTGTTAATTAGCTATTCCTGTTTTGAAAATCTGTAACATATGTATTGTGTTACCGTTTCTGTCATTTTTTTCTATTTGTTTTTGCTCATGTTTTTACTCTTCAAAATACAACAAAACTAAAATTTTAAAAAATCAAGAAAGGTGAACATTATCTGAAGTAATCTGTGGCGAACTGTGAGCTCCATGTGGTTCTCTCTCTATGGCACTTCTGGAGGTAGCTTCCATGGTTTCTAAGTTAGGCCTACTTTGCTCCTTCCTTGCATAATTTCTTCAATGAGCCATGTTCCTCGCTTTCTGGAGTCTCCACTCCACATTAGGCTCTGACTCTCTGCTTCACAACACTGCCCTCTCAGGAGCACACCGCCTGGCCTCCAGGCCTTCTTTTGAAACCTAGCCAGAAGTCTGCTTAACCCCAGAGTTCTTTCATTCTGCATGTGCCTAAAGCTAACGCCACAGGGACCATGCCAAGGTCTGCTGTCAGCTGGAGCAGTAGCCAGGTTTTCTCCTCTCTTGGCTGTAGGGGTTGAATGCCTGGATCACTGATCACTCTGACCCTGATTTGGAGGAACAAATTCTCTATTCCACCGCCATTCTGTAACCTGGTGTGGGCACTGCCTCTGTTCTGGAACAGGGTACTATAAGGCTTTCTGCTCACAGTAAAGTCTTTCACTTTTGCAGTTTTGAGGCTGCAAGGGGTGGAGATATGCTGCTTCTTGCAGTGCCCTCACGCTATCTTTTCTATTCTTCTATTCCTTCTCAGCAATGGAGATCCTTTCAGCTCCATCTCTGCTGTCCACACTTCTACTGGCACTCCCTTTCTTGCTTAACTCACATTTTTAAACCATCCTGCTGGATTCTTTACTTTGATTATCAACATAAATCTGACTAAAAGCCCTCAACAATAGCCATGCCACTATCTGAACATTCAAATACCTTGCAATTTTCTTTATAAGTTTAAACAGTCCACACTACTTAATCTCCATCTCAGTCAAAGTCTCTGGACATGAGCAAAATGCAGACAAAATTTCTGCCAAGCCATAGCACACATTTTCTGGAGCCCAACAACCAAGGAAGTCCTTTTTCCCAGCAGAAAACTCCCCAGCCTGCTCTTTAGACAGGATTTTTAACAGCATTCTGATTGTCTGAGCTCTGCCCAGAATCTCCCATACAAAACAGTTGAAGGCATTCCAGCACTTCTCCTTCAGGTGACATCTCTGAACTTTTCCTATCTCTTTCTTTAAGCCATTCCCAGAAGTTCTTGAATGTCATGGTCAGGTATAGTAACAGTAATGACCCCACTTCTTGGTACCAAATTTTGTCTAAGTTATTTTTCTCTTGATTCTGGGACAAAATACTCAACACCCAAAATTAAAAAAGGAAAAGTTTATTTAGCTTATAGTTAGTGGAAGTTTCAGTATATACTTGGCTGGCACCAAGGCAGAGTGTCACATGGAAGAGAACAGCTATACATGGTGGCAAAAAAAAAAGCAAAACACAAGGGAGAAGCAGTAGCCATGGCCCCTAGCATGCCTCTCTTCCCTGTTTATATTGTATTCAGGCTGTCTCCCCCAGCACAGCTGTAGCACTCACACTCGTAATCCAGCATTGGGTCATGACTTAACCACAAATTCTACAAGCCACCCCAGTGAATGTACAAGGCTTATTGGGAGACATGTAGAAACAAACCATAACCCATAAGAATGATGCCTTTTCAAATTGACACTGAAATTAAAATAAAATAAAATGAAAACCCATTAGAATGAGTCAACCGTAAATTGAACACACGGAGAAAAAACTCAGTAAAATAAACACATGTCATCCAGCCTGATCAACAGAAAAAAAGATGAAGAACAGTGAAAAGAAATTTGATGACCTATGGGACACTAACCAGCATACCACCGTGCATCTCAGAAGGTCAGGAAGATAAGAAAGGAGCAAAATCCTCCCTTCATTCTCATATTTCATTCATCTCCAAGGCTGGGACTAGAGCACTGGCTTTCTATAAGGTTTTCTAATCTATTACAGCTGCCTACATTGTCCTTGGATCTGCTTCTGTAAACTTTTTTGTCTTTTGACAATCTTAGTTTGGCTTTTTATATATCTCACAATATTTCATTGAACTGCGAACATGATTTGTAAAGCCATAGAGCATCTCAAGTAAATTATATCCTATTTGAAAACAGGCATATCCTTTCTTCTCTAGGATCTTCAATATTGGGCATAGAATCAGTTCAGTTCTGTAGTCAAACTAGGTTTTGTTGGTGTCACCCCTGAGCTTGGCCTCTATGTTGCTCCACCAGTCACTGGCATGCCGCATGCGGTACCTGAGCTTCTGAAGGATTGATTACCTGTTCTCATGCCATCTGAAATCCCTACATACCCACTCTAAAGAAGTCTTTCTCCATGGCCTGGCCTTGAACCCAGAAGGTGTCTTCTGTTGCTCATTCAAGGCATCTGCAGGGACGGTGGCTGGTGTTTCTAAGACCTTCTGCTTCTACCATCATCTGTGACAGAGCTGTGCTCCTCAGCTTCAAGGATCGGGCCTTGTCAACATTACCCTATTGTCCTCATTGCAAACTGCTTTTCTCAGACAGGGTCTGGACCACATGCAGTTTCACTGTCTTCCAACTTTCTGCCCCATGGCAGCTAAGCTCTGCACTGGCCAGAGGGAGATTTTGGCTACAGATTGAAAATTCTTTTTCCATTTCTTTATCATGTGCCATATCCTTTCATTTTAAATATTTAGGATGAGACATTTTTGAATTTTAGTTATTTTACAATTTGGTGCTCTTTTCACATACAGACCGAGATATGTTGAAGAGATAGAATCCAAACACAAAAAATCATTTACATTTCATATCATCTATATAATCTGGAAGTAACTTTACATATCTTTTTAGTACATCTATGTTTTGACTGGGGCCTGTCTCTTGAGGTCATGTAGGGAACTTTCCATTTGTGGTCTCATGTTGATGCTCAAAAGGCTTTGGATTTTAGAGCATGTGTACTTTCAAATTTGAGGGCTAGAAAGGGTCAGCCTGGGCCTTGTGAGAAGTATGTGGCCTTTTCTAGTGGCCATGCAGGACAGAAGGGTGGACTTCTCACTCCCCCTGCAGTGGAAGCCAATGTCTTACCAGTGACCACAAAGAGTTAGGTTGCTGGCAGATCTCATTTTGTTCCCCAGAGGCACCGAGTGCCTAGTCTTCCAGTAAGGTCCAAACATAGATGGCTTCTGCAGATGTTCCAGCTATAACTTCCACCTTTGGCATAGTTGAGGCACCAGGGGGTATTCTTGAAAATGCATTGGAGGCCCATGAGGAAAAAAATCTAATGAATGGACATCTTGGGACTAAATAGCATGCAAAGATTCTATACTCTGTTTGCCCTCATCTGGCCTTTAAGAATCTTTAAATTTCATTGCTAACATTTTGTTATGACCATCCTTTTCTCATTCTCTGCCAAACATACACCCATTTGTGTGTACCAGCTCTACTTACAGGAGCTACTGACCTTTATAATTCAGTAACTTACATTTCTTTTATAATTTGAGTTCACTATTAGATTTCAGGAATCTTAATGGGCAAATTATATGACTATTTTTTCACTGTTTGCATAGGAACAGCTTTCTCTTAGTTTTTAACAGCATAAGAAAACTACAAAACAGTTCTTGATATATTATCAGGCTCATTCAAATCTCATCTAACCTCTCCTGTGTGTTTTTCATTCCTCAGCTTTTTGTTGGAGCAGATTTTTATTTTCTTTTGGTTGGTTCCCAAGCCATTAAGGCAGTTGCATGCATATAGAAGCCTTCACTGAAGGTTTGAGAAGTAAAAGCTACATTGCTGAAAGACAACATATCTAAACTGTCAACGTCATCAAACATTGGTCCGAAGTGTCATCCAGTTTCCCTGTGATTGGCCAGGATCTTATGTCACTGCTATTTTTAAAAGTCAAATTGAGATATCTGCCATGTTCTTTCAGAATCCAGCTACCTACTTCATTTGAAAATGTGCTTCAGGTCTCTGCTTTCCTATGCTCTGGGACATTTCCCATAGTTTATCAGTGTCACTTTGGGGAGGGTGTAATCAGTATAAACCCAACTTAATCATTTTCCATAGAAACAAGAATTCGTTTATCAATGGATCCATCAGGGGGTGGAGTACTTGTATCCAAATATCTGTTTCAACAGTTTTTTTCCAATTATAAAATGTGTTTCCTTCCCTTTTGTTTAATTTCCAGATGGGACTTCTCTAGGAGAAGGGGATTCTCCCTAAATCAGAAATCATGGAAAAAGGAAATCCTTCCTCAAACAGCATGACACAGCTTCACGAATGTCAATGAAACAGTGGTTATACAGGCTTCTGGTTCCAGCTCATACCCAGAACCAGGCAAAATTCATCTCCACCCAAGTCACAAGCTGAGAAACTGAAGAAAGGCCAGTGCCCCAGCAGAAAAACATTAAAATCAGACAAATCAAATTTCAGGCATCATTATATCACCTTTTTCTTCTCTATGTTATAGCTAGTAAAAAGCAAGGGATCATTTTAGAAATTGCAGATAATTTTAGGGCTTTGCTTGCCTACATTTATTGACAGAGAAACAGAGTTCTATTAGCAGTGGAAATGGCAGCCCACAGGTGGGGTGTGGTGCTACAGTGCTCAGTGCTCAGAACCATGAACTTGGGATACAGGACATGTGCCACCTTTCATGGCTTATATCTAGATGTCCCCCCAAAGCCTCCTGTACTTATAGGTGGGCTTTTGGGATGGGCCTGGGTCATGAGGGTGTGATTTCGGATTATTTCCGTGATGGGTTTAGCACAGTTCTGAGTGTGGAATTGGATTCAATGGAGAGGAAAGACACACCCTGGTGGGGGAAGCACCAGCTAACAGGCTCATAGCCTAGATGAAATGAAAAGGGAACAAGGAGGTTACTCTGCCTGCTGTCTGCCATGCCATGGACTGCTTCTCCTTTACCGTATTTCTCTGCCAAGCCTTCTTTCCTTGGAGCCAGCTCACATTGGACTTAAACCTCTGCAAACTATGAGATAAAAGAAAACTTTCTTCATTTAACTTGTGGGTGTGGGATACTTTGTCCCAACAATGGCAAAGTAGCTAAGACATGAGAAACAGGCTTTCTGCCCAGCCTTCTAGTCTGACTTCCCTCCCCAGACTTTAGGCAGGTTCCATTCCACCACTGTCACCTGTGTGGGTGCACAGTTTACTGTTGCTTCCCCTGTAACCTGGGCCTCCTCCAAGTTGATTCTCTAGGAAGAAAATGTCCACAGCTCTCCCTGGTGTCTGAACCCTTAGTAGGAGCCAAGTGACCTCAATTTCACAAGGCTTGGGTTGGAGCAAAGGAACACTTCTTATTCAGCACAAATAGCCACTAATACAGGAGAGTTCCATCAGGGCAGCATTTCAATTTGGAAGGTGGGGCACCAGCTTTTATGAGCTTTGGAACTCAGGCGTACCAGGTCCACAAGTTGAAATTGGTCTCCTGAAGCCTTTAAACAAAGGTAGCCAGTCATTACATAACTATGCGGAACTGCATCCTAGGAAAACAACATAAAGATGCTATGTTTAAAGATAGAGAAGACTGCCCCTGTGTACTGAGGAGGAGGAAATGACTCACTAAACTCTTCCCTAGGGAATATGTCAGAAATCAAGAACAGAAGTCAGGGACAAAATATCCAACCCCCAAAATGAAGGAAGCAAAGGTTTATCTAGCTCACAGTGAATGGAGGTTTCAGTCACTATTTGGGTGGCTCCAAGACAGAGTGGCACATGGCAGAAAGCAGCAGTTCATGTGGGCAAGAAAGAGCAAAGAGAGCAGCAGTGGCTGCAGCAGCTGGCTAGCATCTCTCCTTTCCTTCTATTGTATTCAGGCTTCCCACCCCCGAGTGGGTGTAGCACTCACACACATAATCCCAGCACTGGATCATGAATTAATGACAAACTCCAGAAGCCACCCCATGAGTGCATGAGGCTTTGGGGGAATAACTAGCCACAAATCACAACAAGGTCCATTGTGACAACAAATGGGTTGAGGACACTGAAAGTCAACACATGTGCTTGAAAAGTCATACATATATTTGTGTCCGAGGTGCCGGACTAGAGGGAGGACTTGGAAGGAAACACTTTTGAGTTCCAGTTTCAGAAATATAATCCCAGAAAGGTATTTTGATATATACTGAATGGAAAGAGAATCCTGACAGTATAAAGAGCAAGTGCCTGATGTTTTTAATGACAAAATAAGTGTATTAGCAAAACCTGTGAACTTCGTTCTAATAAACAGAGTTGCATGAGCCATTAAATGACATATTTGAATTAGATCTTTACTGCCTAATACACATTGAAATGTAAACAACCAACCAACAGGTAACCTTATATTTAAACTTTGCCCTGTGTAGATCTGGAGAATCAGATTTTGGTTCAGAAGTTGAAGAAATTTTCACTTCTGTGTAGCATGCAGCCCTGCTTTGGAACCCTGAGAGTTGTCAGGTTGCCCATTCCATGTACTCTCTGGGTTCTGGGCCATTCCATAAGATTTTCTTCCTTGTACCAAGAAAACTGTCATTCAACTTCTACCCCAGCTCCATGCCTCAAACCTTTCTCTTATTCTTAATTATTTTTCAAATTTATTCTGGGAACTGCTTTTCCTGGGCACCCCCGGTAAGCATCCTTCTCCCACTCCTGGCGCTGGCGTGTGCACCGCTATGCCTCTGTGCAGTGTCCTGTGATGCTCCTGTGTTTGCCACCAGCTCCCTTCCCTCATCATAGCCATCACCCCCCCCTCCACCTTTGTCACTATCACATCACACTCACCACTGCCCTGGACATCACCATCGCTGTGTGCTTCCAGATGGGAGTGGGTGGTCAGAGAGAAGAGCCGATGGGACAGGAGAAGAAAGGACACTGGAGTCTGAGGTTGTAGAGTTAGCAAGAAGGGTCATTGCTATCACCCTCAACCTCTGCCATCATGGCCACCATCAGTGCTGTCACCATCACCATCACCACTACTGCCACCACCCTAGGATCACTGTCGTCATCATTGTCCACCATGACTATCTGATGAGGGTGGTCATCACCACCTTCCCAATGTTATGATGATGATTGCGTTTATCATTGGCCAACTATATGCATGTCAGGATGTTCTCCTCTTCAGTAAATATGCTGTATGGTAGATAAGGAAGTTCATCTGAAAAGTGCTCTTAATGCAAGAAGCACTGAGAAGAGGAATGATTTTGATGATTCCCAAACTCACAGGTCTTGTGCTTTATGGGTATCCAATTACCAGGTCTGAGAACAAACCACCCACCAATGGTATAAGGTATAGGCAATTACTCAAGCTTGTGTGAGCTTTTGGAAATAGTCACTTCTTCACCCTTGTCATTATGCTATTTTGGATTATTCCTTCTCAGGAATAGAGACACCCTCAGAGCAGCAATAGGAAGGGCAGAGCTTCAGACCCTGTCCTTCAACACAGGAGAATGTCACTGAAGAGCTAGGCAAAGGACTCTAGATGAAGAGGATGCTGGTGGAGTCTGAAGTTTCATAACTAACAAAACGAGTCATAGAGGTAAAAGAGCCCCAGGCTGGAAATGTGGGGCTTGGTGCATGTTCAAGCAGTAGTAGCTAGTATAGATCTGGGACTCTAACCAATAAAACATACAATTCTTTCCTTCTCTGACCTCAGCATGCTCACCTGTAACACAGAGTCACCTGCTTCCGCCTCACAGGATGCCAAACCTAGGCGAGGTAATACAGGTATAGCATTGTGTGTTCAGCACAAGGCAGATATGTTCTTATGTCCACCATCATAGGAAGCAGAGGCTGTGATTACTTCTGCGGATGCCTGATACGGAAGAGGGACCCGTGAATTGAATGAAAGAGGAAGAAAGGGACAGAGACTCCCTGTTCTAAGGGGTGAGATGGAGGTGAATCTAAAATAGGTGGATTTGAGCAACCAAGAAGATGCACCCATGTGATAGTGTCTAAATATAAACAAAAGCTAAAAATAGAGTTTTAATACCTCTACTCTGGGCCTTAGGCCAAGTTCAAACACTAGAAAGATCTTACTAACTATGTAGCAGAAAAACTGAACTACAAGATAGGAAAGGGTTTTGAAGATTTGAGGGTCACATCTTAGCTCTTTTAAAGCTTTGAGAAGCAAGGGGACAAACCGTGGGTGGTGGCAGACAGGACCACATGGCTTTCAGCCTCATCATGACTGTATGAAGCTGTGGAAAATGGCATAACCCTAGCTGAGCCACTTGTGGCTGTATGAGTTTTGGCAATCTACCTAGCCTCCCTAGGCTTTGGTGTCATAGTACACCAAATGAGGAAGAAAATCCCAGTGTTTAGGTTAGTGTGAACTTGGAGGAGTGCACACACATTTGCAAGAGCTTGCATAAGGTGATTGCTAACAGCTAGCTCATTGCCACTGTCTAACTCTAGCTGTTAAAATAGGTTTGAAGAGAAGACCTGAAATGTCCAATATGTCCTCCTTCCTCATCATGGTAAGAAAGCAAAAGAATGGGGGGCAGGAGACCTGGCTGAGTACCAAGGGCACGCTAGAGGTGAAGGGTTCCTAGAAGGACCTGTTGGGTAAGCAAGTCAGAAGGTAGAGGGGGATCTAGGCCAAGCTGAGAGGAGGGGATCCCCACCTATGCTAGCACCAAAATCTCTAGGAGGCGAACTGTAGAAGCCAGCACCTCTGTTTGCACACACAATCAACAGTCACATTCCAGAATGGCTTATTAGTCTTCTTTATTCTTTCAGCAACATTCAGTGTGAGTCTGCATCCAAGATAAGCATGAGCCCTATCTTAGATAGCTCATGGCTCAGGAGAAGAGAGAATGGGTCTTAGAGGAGGTGAAATTCTGACACTAAGGCTAAGATTTGGGAGGAACCAATGAGAAACTATCTTAGTCTTGGTACAACAAGAAGAAAGAATGCCAGGCACCCAAACAGCAAGCATATCTGTACTTGTTGATGAGGAAACTGAGGCTGATGGTGATTATATGACCTGCCAAGGTCAATTGTCAAATGAGTGGCAAGTCTGGCACTCAATCCCAGCTATCACGGACTTGAAATCCTGGCTTTGCTCCTTGCTGTGTGGATTTGCTCAGGTATATCCTGGTAGGCAGTCACTGCCATCCTTATCAGAACTGCACTAGGCAGGATCTTCCAAATGTTGCCCAACATCACTCTCCGTGCCCAGGTAGGATACTTGGATGGGAGACTGGGAAGCCATGGGAAATCTGCACCTCTGGCCCATGCTGCAGCTTTTACCCTGCTCTCAGAAAGTGCAATATAGAAAATCAATGAGGAGAAGCAGTTTGAAAGGAGGACTAAATCAAATATCCCAATATGGAGAAGCTAATCATCCACAATTAACCTTATAACATCTAGTATCAAACTGATCTATAAAGAAAATCAATGAAAGTGAATCAAGCCCCAAAGCCTCTCACCCCACCCTGGATGTGACCATTACCAATTGAGCATTATTACCTGGAAACAGTCCCTCAGCAGTTGATATATTTAGCCACAGGCTCTCAATGGATAGTTTTCATATACATTTCTCCCCCTGTATTTCCTTAAAGTGCCATTCTTAGAACCTTAAATAAGATGCACTTAGCTGAAAATTGCCCTCCCTGAGGAGTCATGCTGTTCCTGCTGAGAGAGAGAATCCAGCATTGTATATTTTTTGTTCTCAGAGGAAGCCAAGACACTGATCCCAGACTCAGCAAACCCTCCATTCTGAAGCTGCTCAGAGGGATTTCTAGGACTAGGGCAAGTCCTGAAGGGCAGAGTGAGTGAGCAGAAGCAACCCCAGTGAAAGAGCTAGGATAGTAATTTGGCCAGTCTTTGATGAAACAAACATTGGGAGTATTGGCCTTGTGGTATACGGCAAAATGAGGAAAAATTGCAGGAATAACCAGGGCAATAGAGGGCCACCAGAATCCCAGTTTTTCCAAGTGACTTTTATTTGTGTATTTTTTAATAAGATCTTTTTTAAAAAATGTATTCAGTATACAGTCTACGGGGTCTCACTACACAGATTGGGCTTTGTAGTGATCCTTCTGTTTTCAGCCTCCCAAGCACTGGGATTACATGTGCGCACCACCGCGCCCAGTCTCCATCACCTTCTCAGTGAGCCCTCGGGGCAGGGCCGGCACAGCAGGCCAGGGATGAAATCCCGGCTTCTGTGTCTACCCAAGCAGGTGCTCTCCAAGAGATTTGGGAATCTGTAAAATGGAAATGATTATTCTAGAAAAAAGTATTGTTTTAGGACTATTTTTTGTCTCTCCTTCTTTTGAGAAGTAGGCTCTATGGAGTGTAGATGCTGCTGAGTTCACTACCAGAGCCTGGAATACCGTCTGCTGGGTGACAGGCATCCTCTACATATGACGAATCGATAGATGGGAATAGTGCAGCACACTTCAAATAAGAGCTGTTTCTAGGCTTCATATGGTAATAGTAATTGGATGCTGTTTGTGATAATATTTACAAAAATATCATGAGTTAGGTGCAAGTAACTCAACTGAAAATAACTTTTGGAGGAAAATAGAACTTGATCTGCAGACTGGCATCCTGCATACTGAGCCCAGGTTATTAAGATTAATTCTCGGTGCTTCTGACGGACTAATTTGAAGGTGTGAGGTGCTCCTCCTGCAGCCCAAGCTATGGTGAGAAGGTCGGGGGTGCCAGTGCCCCTGGAAAATAGACACTGAGAAACTTAGCAGGTCAAGGTGCCAGAGACCCCAGGTGCTCCAAACTTGGGATTTTGATATTAATTATTACAAATTCCTTTACCATCCAGTTGTGTAGGCGTTGTTCCCCTTACAGAGATAAGGGGAATACTGAGATGTGGAAAGGTCACCTGTTTTGCATAACTCTTACTAACACAACTTAGACATGACTTAAATATAAGTGTTTTCAGTAATTATTCTACTTCCATTATGCCACAGGAAAAAGGACAACCCCAGCAGAGCTAAGAGAATATTTACCTCCAGGATGTTATGAAGAGAGGAATAGTTTCTAACAACTTCATGGAAAATGCTGTGGCAGAGCCCCTCACTCAAGGAAACAAGGAGCTTTAGTGACTATGTCTAATAAGGACTCCAGGACTAGACAAGACAGCTGAGAAGTCTGGAGGAACCCACATATTCTACTTGCAAATTTGTGTGTATTTCTCACTGATGGTGTGGTGCTTGATGATCTGCACTAAATTCATTTTGGAGAAATCCAGCTGAGAAGCTGTTCCCTGCCCGTGATCCAGTGAGATTTTGGGAAGAAGCCAGAAAAGAAAACTCTTGAGATTGGGAGGCAAAGCGACCTCAGCCAGCACCAGTATGGAGGCTTTGGAGGGGAAAGTTGATGATTACAAACTCCCTGAAAGGATAAGACAGGGAGGACAGGCAGTGGCAGAGAGAGGGAAAAATCTGAGGCTTCGGGGCCTGGGGAATGAAACAAAAAAGAGAAGAAAAAGAGAGGGGAGGGAAGGGAGGATAGGAGAGGGGAAGAGAGGAGAGGAGAGAGCAGAGCAGAGACGAGACGAGACGAG